>VZTM01016228.1:207-10421 GCA_013400555.1 Jacana jacana | reverse complement strand
TGGTGTATGCTGCACTTGGGCCACAAAGAGAAGTAGACATATCACTATGGTCTGTACACCTAAACGAGCAATAAAAACTTTAGAGCACCATCAGAGCTTGAAAATAATTAATCCATTTTCCTTGGTCACTGTGAAGCAAGTCTAGAATCACTGCAAAAGAATAGTGATGTATTATGTGCAGCTGTGAATGAACTCTTTGGGACCTGTAAGAAGAATGAGACAGGACAAGTAAAATATTGTGAGCTTGTATTGCTAACTGGGAGACTGAGAACATCCACACTTAATTGCTGGGGCTTGTGCAGGGTGCTTTGGAGATTCGATCACACATGCCAGGCACTTCTCTGAGCAAGCCACAGTTCATCTTCTTACTGTGTACCTGGATTCCATTTGTTGAAAACCAGAGCGCAGGAAGCTATTGCATATCCACGTCTCTGCCTTCCATAGACTGGGGATTGAGACAGGGTGTACCTGGGCTTGGGAACTTGGAGTGCTCAATGGATGCTGCCTACACATTTGTCCTCTTGGAAACAAGAGTAAGATGGATCAGGGCTTCGATAGGAAAACAAGAGAAACACTTCAACCCCCCCTCCTGCCCCTTAAGGATAACACGTAATGAAGAATGCTGTTCTGTTGGTAAGAGGATATAATTCTGATTGACGATATTGAGTGCCTTAGCAAATGCTCTATGGTAAATTTTGTAACAGCAGTAAAGTCTTGGTAACTTAAAGTGGTGTAACCTTCATGGACTATGTGCTTAGTAAATCTTTCCTAAGAAATGGAGAGAGAACTTCAGTTTCGATTGTGAAATGATGCCTTGAAAGCCTGTCAAACTGCAATTTGGTGAGATGCTGTTGTACAGAAGATATGAAGGTTTCTTTACAGGAGAAAATCCCGAGTTTACTATATTCTGTAAAAATTAGCTTTTTCACTTTAGCTTTTAATACTTTGCTATTTAATTCACCATTTATTTCAGGTTCCCCAGATTACACAGTGCAGTGATAAGGACATTTGTCCTCATACAGCACTACTCTGCAGCTATGATGGCAGTGTGTGGTCTTTCTCAGATGAAGAATTACACCTCAGTTGAAACTCTGGAAATCACCCAAAACCTAATAAACTCTTCAAGACAATGTCCTAGTGGTCATGGCCTCATGGTAGTGTTGAGAATTCCATGTACTCCGCTGGCTGCAGTGGCATATGAACGGCTGTATAATGTAAGGGAAAGACTAGCCCTTGAAGATAACTTTGAAATAATCTTGGGAAATCCTAATTCTGGAATCACAATAGGGAAGCACTTTGTGGAGCAACTAAAGGTAACTTGCAGAATGACGTATACTGGGAAGCTTCATTAGATGGGTAGGTGGGGAGACTTTACTGGTGAGAGTTATGGTCATGAGCTGAAGTGGGGGTCTTACTAATAAAATAAACACTAGCATAAGTAGCATGACATTTATGTTTTATACATACTGTCTGTGATACCTCTGCTGTCCTACCTCTGGTTAATACTCAGTGGGGGGTATTAACCAATATGGCTAGAATTTGACTTCCAGCAGCAACCCTCCCAAACAGTTGAACTGCTTTTAGCTATAGTGAACATGGGCAATAAGGAAAAAAGACAAATAAAATTCTTAGAGTTTTAGCACAATTTTCTCACAAAGTCATTTTACTGCAAAATTATTTTAATCAGTGGCCAGTAGAGTTATATTATTCTTGTTACCAGCAGGTGGCAGAAAGACACTAAGTCAGTGATAGTTACAAGTCCTAGAACACCCTGGTACTCACAGCACAGGACTTCATGCTTTATGAACCTTGTGTTGGTTTATAGATTAATTTATATCTTTTAGGTCCAGAGTTGTTGGTCATCTGTTTATCAGTACTCTGATGCTGTAATACTGATACTAGCAGTACTCTAGTACTGCTTTTATGAAGATACTCTTCATAAAACTACCATCATCTGATCACCAAAGCAAAAAGATATTTACATTCTAGGGTGGTGTAATATAGATATATATGCTATGTCTGATTCAGTACCTGTTAGATGAAGTCATTTGAGAACCAGGGCCTAATGCTGATCTTATTCTGCTAACCTAGGCATAACTAACTGTAAAAAATCAGTATTAGTTGTGAATTACACCCTGGTTAACTTCTCTGACACGCATAATCGTGGTACATGTACAGATGTCAGAGGCTGAGTTGTCATACTTGATGCTACTGTGTGCTCCTTTTCTGTAGATCAGTCTTAGAGCAAAAAGGTGTGAGTAAAGCAGTATGGCCTGATACTAAATGGTCAAACAATAGATCTAGTTATCAAACTTCTCATGAAGTTATCGGGAATATTGATAGCTTTGGGGGAGAGCAGGAGACTTCAGAGGGCAGCAAGTGAGGACAGTAGTATGTGTGTGTTGAACACTTCCCCATGTTCCTCTAAGGTGAAAAAGTCTCATTCCTAGATCATTTTCTTCCTTGGACTCAGACATTATCTGCCACAAGGAGCAACCCTCTGTAAAGAATACTCATTCCCAAAGCTCCTACTCAGCTTTACTGTCTATTGTACCATACCCACTCTACCCGTCTATGCCCTGGCCTCAGTGCTATGCAGTTGGGAAGCTGGGAGGTTTTTCAGACTGGAACATCCAGTCCCAGTCAGAGTTACAACAGGCAGAATGCTACCTGTAGTGCTCTAGGAGCTGTGCAACCTACCTATGTTGAAGTCGACTCTGCTGTGCAGTGTCCCTTGGTGGAACATCCATCCACTGTACAAATTGATTCATATAATGAATGATAAAGTATATATTTCTATATTTTTATTTGTGCCATATAGATGTGTCCACCAATGTTTCTTGCCTTACACAGGTCTGGCAAAAAATTGAAGATGTAGATTGGAGGCCACAGACTTATTTGGAACTGGAAGGTTTGCCTTGTATATTGATATTTAGTGGTATGGATCCGCAAGGGGAGTCTTTGCCACGGTAAGAAGATAAGGTATTTTCTCTGTGACAGTTTTTTATCCATTGCTTACCAAATGGCTAATGGTTAACTGTGTAATTACTTGTGGGAGAAGAAAGAAGATTTCAGTGTCAGGGTGTTTCTTTTACATTCTTTTGCAGTTTATATGTCATAATACAAAACACATTATTAATAATAACATGTTGTGTATGTGTATAGCAAAATATAAGTAGCTCAGGAAATATTATGAGAATTATCCCAGTTTAGAGGACATAATAAGGGTATGGGCAAAAAAAAAAGTATAGCCTATAGCTACGTTAGATACCTTAGGATAGCTGAGATATCTGCGTGGTGCTGGCATATGTGCTACAGGATGTGTAGAGAGATTTGTGTCTTCTGGAATGGCAACTAGAAGCCAGACAGGATGCCCTGGGGCACTAAATGCTTTCCTATGTTCAACTGAATCCCATTTGTGTGTTAGACTCAGAACCCAAATGATTATTCTTTTTCTTATGCTGATGCTAATGTTCAGTGTACTAGATTAAGCTGCATAATGGGATTAGGAAAAAAAAAAAGTGTATGCACTGCAGTGGTAAATTTATTAAGCACAAAAAATATTCTGTGTTCTATCTCATCCATGGTTTAGGCAGAGCATGAAAAAATTCCCTTTTGGCTGTGCTTGTAAAAGAAATAAGGGATAGATTACAGTGAGTTTTCATACTAGCCTCTCTTGTTTCTCTCCAGATCACTGAGATACTGTGACCTACGTTTAATAAATTCATCTTCTTTGGTAAGGACAACCTTGGAGCAAGAACTTGGTTTGGCAGCATACTTTGTGAGCTCAGAAGTTCACACAGAGAAAGCAGTTGTGAATGATGTTGTAGAAAGTGACCCAGAGAAACTAAGCAGCACTGATAATGAAGATGAAGAAATAGCGACAGAAGGTATTATTAGTAGTAATAATAAAAGAAGCTGTAAATTGTTGAGTTGTATTAGAAATAGCAGGTTTGTATGGATATCTACTCAGTGAGAGTTTCTGGAGTCAGCCTTACTGAGTGAGCTCCACTTCTCAGCTTTGCTTCATCACATTGAATTTGTGTTTTCTCACCCTCCCTGCCCAGGGACTGCTGCTCCTGCAGCATTTTAATCTCTTGCAGTCTTGCTGCATCTGTTCTCTCTCTTGTTTTTATTTTTCAGCTTCCTTCTCTCCCCTCGCTCCCCACATTCTTTGTCCCATATGCTCTGGCAGCCACAAAGTGGAGCTGAAGTCGATAATGTTCCCTGATTGGAGTGCTCTGCTCTGTTGCCCCCCCTGCAGCAGGGAAGTGTGAGCTTTGCCCTCTGGGAAGCAGGGACCCGATCCCCTCTCTCCCAGCAGGCACAACTCCACCTAAACTGTCCCTGACTGATGTTACGCTCACATACTGACAGTGACAGGGATTCCTCCCAAGGAAACTCTATGTAGTATGGCTGAGTAGCCTCTAGTTCCTAAGGTATTAAGTAGCGTGGCTAGAAAATACATCTGAACATAGTAACTTCTGAGCACTCCTTGAAATTGTCCATGAATTCAAATTGACAGTGTAGAGCTAATGAATTTAAAATTTCTTAAGAGAGCAATTAAGAACACACAAATGTGGAAACAAACACAAATGATTTAATCAGGACCTGTTGGGTTTTTTTTTTTTAAGTGATAGTTGATGGACGTTATAAAGTTCTTTACATTTTTCTTTACTGTCTATTGTTCCTTTCAATGGTGGAAAACAAGGGATTTTTATCCCTGTAGGTTATTTAAATCACAGACTGTTTGCCTTCATTTCCTTTTCTATACTATGAGGAAGAAGAGTTACTCTTCACCTATTAAGTACTTACTCATTGATGTCAAGGATAGCAGAACAAGCAGAACAAAAATATTTACTTTAACCAAATATGTACAAATATGTAACCATTCATAGAGGAATGAAATACCTGAGGTTGTACTCAGAGTGCCTGCAATAGAGGCCTGCTTTAGATGTGAGTACTTCCGTCCCTTTAGTTGAAGTATGCTGAGATTGTGTGTGACCTGAGTCAAACGGGCAGCTAAGCTGTTATGCATCTAAGTTGCAAGACTGCTTTCCTAGTCCATGAAGAATCCAGTTTCAGAGTCCAATTCAGAATACTTGAGATAGAATTACAATCTAAGTTTTCTGCTTGCAGTACTTATGCCTCTCTTTATCGCTGTAAAACTGCACAGAAACAAGTATTTTAACTCAGAAGCTTAAGCGAGGAGCCTCAAGTGAATATCTTGGTGGCAATCCAAATATGGACTTTCATCACCAAACACTGAGGTATAATCTGGCCATAAAACTGTAATATATGGGGCAGAAGGTAATTTCATAACAAACTGTCAAAATAGAGCTGTTGATTTCTGTGACCCTGGATTAGTGAGGAAAGTAAGACATGGGTAGAAAGAGAAAACATGGTTGAGACATGCCTAGAAATTAGCAGCTCCTGGCTGCAGCATTGATTTTCTGAAGCTATTGCAGCTCAGCATAGTTAGATTAGACCATAAACTGATCCAATATTGTGTGGCAGGAACAGATACTCTCCGCACTGAAAACTGCCAAAATGAGGGCAAAGCCTACACAAACTCTTCTGTGTTTTCCCCTACTTTGACAACGTAGCTTAAATTATATTTTGTTTTTGTTTTCCCCTACTACCATTCATGAAACAGGTTCTACTTCAGAAAAGAGAAGTCCTATGAAAAGAGAAAGATCTTGTTCCCATGATTCTGCATCTTCATCTCTCTCTTCAAAAGCTTCCGGTAAGACCTTAAGATCTTCTCCATTATGTTGCATTTAGGACATAAAAGACACCTTTTGTTCGGCTCATTAGAGAAATAATACAAGGCATAAACTGCTAAGGTTTTGGTTAAGGCCTGTTTTAATGAAATCACTGAAGATGACTTTTAAAAAAATAAACATTAGACTTCTGAAATTTCAGAAATAAGATATTTCCTTGCTTCAAAAATAATCATGGAGTGGGGTCCCTAAACCAGGCACTTCTTTAATATATGCCACCATAGAATCATAGAACAGTTGGGCAGGGACACCTCCCACTAGAGCAGGCTGCTCAAAGCTCCATCCAGCTTGGCCTTGAACACCTCCAGGGATAGGGCACCCACAACTTCTCTGGGCAACCTGTTCCAGTGCCTCACCACCCTCACAATAAAGAATTTTTTTTCTAGTATCTAATCTAAATCTCCCCTCTCACTATATCTCACTATATAAATCACCCCTATCACTATACTGCCTGATAAAGAGTCCCTGCTCCCTAACAGAGTCCTTGTTCACCATACTGCTTAGCTTCAGACAGACATTCCTTTTACCATGTGGAGACTGATTCCTTAACCAACTCTCAATCTATTCTGATGACTGTGAGGTATTTGCATCTCCTCATTGGAATTGACAGAACCACTTAAAATGAGGCCTTTAGTTTTCAAGAAATCATAGAGGTTAGAATATATAAGGTAAAAATATGCCACTTTCAGAAAATCAGCAATTAGCTGCAGAGTCTGTCTACGTAAAATATTCAAGGCCAACATTTGTGAGTTCATTATGTGTGCTGAGCCAACCAAAAGCAGTGTGAATGCATTCGGACATTATGGAGCACCAGAGAGATGAGAGCCACGTCTTATTAGATTGTGCTGAGTGCTGCAGTGCTGCAGACACACGAGTGTCAGGTCAGATCTGACTCAGAGCTGAGGACCGTTTCTCAATGTCAAGTTTCTGTAGTCTGATGGGGTGATAGCCTGTGGATGCTTAACTTTCTTACACTCTTTTAAATGATGGTCTCGGTAATTTTGTATTTGTCTTGAGTGATAGAAGTATCTGATGAACACCTTAAGCAAAGAATGGATGAGGGAAGTAGAGGACAGGACAATCACTGACATCTTTCCCAGGCACTTCAGAACTTAAGAAGCCACTTGCTGCATTGAGGTGAATACTCCAGACTAGTGCCATTATGATTTCCTTTATGAGAACGGTGAAAGCAAGAACAGGAGTGGCATTGCAATGCTTGATGGATGCTTTATCCAAATGATTATTTTGTTGTTGTTGTTTTGACTAACTATGGCATCGACTAGTAGAGATACTTGCACTGTGTTAAAATACAAATTTTCTTTTAGTTTCAGCATTCTGTAGTGAGTCATCTCCTCCTTTAATAGCAGCAGGGGATGCAGCAAAATCCCCCCACCAAGTCCCAGGCAACAGCACTGAAGAAACTACAAATAACTATGAGAAACAGAAGCAGAAAGTAGACAAGGGGGCACAAACAACAATCAGCAAACACTTGCCACCGGTAACTGAACAGATGGATATGAAGCAAAACATAAAAAATGCCCAAATTTCCATCACCTCCTCATCCTCCTCACCCTTCTCTTCCTCTTCTTCCTCCTCTGCACCTACTCATAACTCCTTCATCCTACAAACCTCTCAGTGCTTCATGACCAAAGCATCAAAACAGCCTCCCATAGTTTTCCTGCCCAAACTGGTTTATGACATTGTTACTTCTACGGACAGCAGTGGACTTCCCAAATCATCTTCACTCTTGCCTTACCATTCTGTTATGTGGGCAAGTTCTTTTCGTCCTCTTATGAGTAAGATGATGACTTGCACGGAGCAGTCACTATATTACCGTCAATGGACGGTTCCCAAGCCAATCCATATGGACTACAACAACAGAAATGAGGGCAGAATGGACACCTTTCACCCAAGGAGGCTGCTGCTAAGTGGGCCACCACAGGTGTGTAATAGGAACAAGGTATTATCATTGATTTATTTTATTTAATTTTTTCAGAATCTCAGAAAAAGTAGATTAGTTATTACTGTTCATACTTGAAGAGCTTTTTTGATGGAATGTAA
The DNA here is from genome assembly GCA_013400555.1 of Jacana jacana. Taxonomy (NCBI): domain Eukaryota; kingdom Metazoa; phylum Chordata; class Aves; order Charadriiformes; family Jacanidae; genus Jacana; species Jacana jacana. The sequence continues at coordinate 2,577 of VZTM01016228.1, read as the reverse complement.
GTTGCTTGTGTTTTATTTACAAACCCATTCTAATAAAATAATCTTCCTTTCTTTACTGTTAGCCTGAGTTCAAAGACAATGAAGTTGCAGCAATGTTCATTTTCTGTCAGTTTGAAAATGTTTGAAAAGATAGCTGGCTCAAGAGATAGATTTCATGCATAATTTCAGTTTTTAAAAGTTGAATATGCATTTACATTTTAAATAAAGATCAAAGGTCTTTACCAAACTACTTTCTTACGATCAGTCTGAAGACATGTGAGAGTATGTAATTAAGTTTTCTCTGTTTCCTCCATGCAGCAGACAGAAATAGCTGTTGTAAATAACAAGAAGGCCAGGTCAACATGGGCAAAGCTATATTTACATGATGAGTAGCTGACGCGAGAGTTTTTAAATTACTTTGAAAAGATATATGGGAATGGGTATAGTCCTAAGAAGTTCTCTTTTAAATTCTTTAAGAATGTTTAGCTCTTATCTCTGAGCAAGATATCTCCTAGTTCAATGCACATGTTACATCTTACATTGAGCCTTTTGTGTTCTGCTGAAGTATGAAGCAACAAGATAGGAGAGACCCCATGCCTACTGAGAGCGTATAGATGTCCTGTGAACCTCAGAAGTCGAAGAGGATAAATCCAAACCAAGACAAAGTCCCATGGTTTTAGTCATTGTAACATCAACCGAAAGAATAAATCTAAAGACAGTTCCTGATCTGAACGTTAACTTGCCACATGATCCACTCTTCTATGCCCATCCATTGCAAAAGGAAGCTACATACTGCTGTTTGTTAAATGATTATATTCCATTGTATACCCAAATTTATGATGCGGCAGAGTAGAAAGGGCAGAATGGTCTTTTCATATTGAGACGTCTGCAAATGTTACTGTAATTCAAAAAGGATTCCAGAAATTACTCTGATGAGCAGTTTTTCACTGTGCATTCCTTTAGTCTAAATTGTCCACGTTTGCCAAAGACTGAGGTATTATGTGATCAAGAAACTGAATTTCATACNATCAATGCAGGAAGAAAACTAAATTCTCACCATCAGGGTAATTAGCAGTAAAGTGCACTCACCTTCTCTCACAGAGAAGTTTTACACTCTGAGCTGATTGAAATGTTTTGCCAGAAGAGTTGATGCAATTTTACAAGGACAATTCTGTACGTTACGAAGTGATAAGCAATACATGCATTATTTTTACCAGAAGCTGTAAAAAAAATTGTCTTTAGGAAATACAGCAGAAACTGGATAGGTATAGAACTGATTTCTACATTTACCTGTAAGTTAGCTCACATCATACAAGTTAAGCCATTTGTTAGTGAGCAGGAATAAATATGCACCACCATGAACAACATGTATCACATCTATGGCAAGAAATCTTGTCCCTAGTGCACTCAAGAAAAAGCCTATAAGGAAACCTAAACTCTCTAAGATATTTTTCTTACAAACATTAACCTTAAAGTTCCCAAAGCTGCAAATCAAGGTTTTGTACCTTTATTTTTCATTGTGTACTACAATTTAAGAACTAGCATGTTCCTGTTCATGAGCACGGCTCAGTCCTCTGTGGCACCACCTCTAGGGAGTGAAGCAAGCAGCTCTTCAGACACTTGCTAAGGAAGAAAACTGATGCTCTTTCTTAGCTGCATTTTAGAAGAATGTAGCAAGGGGAGACAAGAAGAGCCAGTACCATTTGACGAGCTCTCTGTGGACCACCAGCATGCTTTTGTGAATCAAAATTGGTTTGCAGACCACAGTTTGAAAACCACTGCTGTGGTGTGTGAAGAACAATCACCTCACCTGGAAATTAAAATAGAAAAGACTTATGGAATTATTTCCTCTTTTGCCATATTTCTCCTTATGGAATTATATCCCCTTTAGCCATATTTTTTCTAATGCAAAGACTGAAATCAGATGATAGTTTATAGCAATATGTAAGAATAATAAAGTACTTCTAGTGGTCCTGGTGTTCAGTGTCTGGAACAAGTTAAGAAAAGGGAACTCATTGCTATTAGACCTCTTGCAGCAGCACTTTTGAATGTCACTTCCATGGGTAAGCATGGAGTAATTTCTCTGAGTGGAATATTTCTCCCTCAGATTCATAGGCAGTTTGTTTTCAGCTTATCCTTGATATATATGGCAGGCGCAGGTCAGTGGTCAAAATCTTTGAAGAGCTTTCAACTCCTCTTAGACAGTGTATGTCTTTGACACAAAAAACTATATCTTTATAACTCTTGAATTTTCTGCAGGAAGAATTTGAATTCATATTCCTTCCTCTTGGTCACATAAAGCTATTCTCTTCATGAATGAAGAGCTGTAGGGTAAGCATATTCTTAGGTTTTTTATGAGCCAAATCATCCCTTGCATTAAGGATGAAAGCA
>VZTM01016221.1:835-27092 GCA_013400555.1 Jacana jacana | reverse complement strand
AAAAAAAAAAAAAAGGGGAAGGGGGGGTGGCGGGAAGGAGCAAAAACAACCAAGCAAAACAAGCAAAATAACAATTACATTGCATAGGCTATTTTAAACTGCAACACAAAAGATTAATTGTCTATTACTTCTATTTCCCAGTTTTCTGAGAACTATGGCACTAGACAATTGAACATATCTTTATGTTTTGCTCAATAAATAGAATTGCTGCCATACTTAAGATTTTGTTAGGCCCATAACACTTCTAGTCTATTGTACTGACTGTGACTTTTTCCAGGAAAAAAATCTCTAAAACTCAGAAAACAAGAAAAAAACCTCACAATGAAGGCATTCATATATTTAAACAGTTATTTCCTGGAAATAATTTCTCATCATAGTTCACTACAACTCCAAGGATTTAGACATTTTTCAAAAACTTAAAGCAAGTGGCTAAATCTGTAAATATAAAGTCATCAACAATGTGTTACAAATCTTGTCAGATTTACACAAGCAAAATCATGCCTTAAGCATTTTGATGAGTGTTCAAAGCAAAGAAGTTAGAGAATGAAATAAATTTTGGTTCATTCACTATTGCAGTGTTACCCTGTATCATACTGAGCAGTTGTCAGGGGCTCCAAGCTCTTGTATGCAGAAAGATCCGGCATTTTATATATGATAATTCATATTCACATCAGTGGTAGTAGACATTCACTGTAGGTAGTAATGAACTTTCCATGGTACACTCTAGGTAGACTGAGTTCATAAACCTTCTTTACCTTGATGACTTGTGCATATTTCCATATATATGACCCTGGAGCTGACGCATACAAGCAATTTTCCTTTTTAAGTGAATAAGGGTGTGCTAGAAAAATTGCTGGTTTGTAAAATCCACGTGGTACTTCACTTACTCCTATAGGACTCTGTTGAGAGAAGCTTATGACATAGGTGGAAGAAGTCCCATATACATCTGATTCAATTACAAGGTTTTGGACTAGGACTTTATATAAAAATACGTTTGCACTATAGAAAAAGGATTCCCTAACAAACTATAGGCAAATAGCATATTTTTTATTCATTTATCAGGTAATTTAGGTTAGAGGTTCGTTAAGCTGAGTACTCTGAGATTTTCTGAGTGTACAGTTAGGTGGGGTTACTGGGAGAAAGAGAATACCATAAACAAAAACTGGAGCAGAGACTGTCCTTTGTATTTGTAAAGTCTTATGTCCACAGAGTTGAGATCTACCAACCCAGACCCTTTCAGTGTTAGCTAGATGTGAAGTAATAACAGTAACATCTAGGACTGTGTGAATGTATAGTAAGTCACCTATTCAAAACACCCAGGTGGGCAGCCAGCTGCTGTGAGAAATGTTTGGCTGCCACGTATCCATTCAAAGCAGCTGCTCTGGAGATAACAATGATAATACTGGATGGAATATTCCCTCAGTTTATCACCTACTGTGACTGTGTCGCCTACTGTGGCCAAGGAAAGATGAAGGACCTGGCATGTATTTTTTCCTCCACACTTACTATACACAAAATCTAGCTGAGTTAGTCATAGTCTCATGAGTGTCTCTTTCACTGACCTGACCTTTCAAACTCCTGCATGCATGAGATCCATCACTTTGATTTTGGAACACACTTTTCCACCCATCCATCCTCCCTGGAGAGACAATACAGAATAATTGGAGAGGATTAGTCCAAACAAGCCAAACAGATGTTGGAGAAAGATTTCCTCCCACTCAGTCATCTTCTGACTGAATCTTACCTTGTCCTTATCACAGATGGCCCTTTCCATTTGTCAAGCATGTTAATTTACTATTTAAATATGTACGATTTAGCTAGTACTGGAGACTTTTTCCTAACATTTGAGTGAGAGGCTTGGAAAAAGACTTGATCAGTCTTGGTACATGCAGAAGAAATTTGAAATCATGGCCAACAAAGTACAACTAAAAGTTAGTTTTACCAATAGACTACATTTAAGTTGCAGGCTTTAATGCTATTGTTGATATGCTAGTGCTGGTATTCTTGACAGTAAATACGTATTTCAGGTTTGTCCATTTTTATGTAGGTTGTGTTTCCTTTGTATGTGGATTTTGTAATAATAATTAAAAGGTGTATTTGTCAGAAATTGCTATGGGTGGCTTGCCCCAATGAGAAATCTTGGCCCTGTTGATTTACATGAATACGAACTTCTTCAAAGTACAATGAACTTCAGAGGATCCGGTCTCTCACCTTTTACATGGAAGACAGGAGAGGCAAGGGGGAGGGAGGCAGATAAGAAAAACGCTAAGGAAAAATATCTGCCATGTCTGTTTATCTCTTACCACCAAAGGGCCAGTAAATAATAAAATAGGAATACAGACCATATTGAACCAACTGAGAGAACCGAAAGAAGACTTTCTGGGGAAGGGATAGAAAGATGCCTCGGAGGCAAGATACAGATATCCAGGTTTCAGATATGCATACAGCATAGCAATTATGTAGGAAAGACTTCCAGCTTCCTGGACCTGCTTGGGAGAAGCAGCAGTCCAGAAGGAGGCAGCATCCAAGAGCCATGTTTCCATGCTGAGCAGGAGCAAAGAAGCACAGCAGCAGGGTGTCAGCCCACAGGCGCCCAGGGGTGATGGATAGGCCCATTAGATTTTAGCTTTGTTACTGAGAAGTCAGAGTGCTATGTTCCTTTGTGATGTGACACTGGTCCACTAGGATCTGTGCTGTGTCAGTGAGCTAATTTGATATTCGCTATCTAACAGTTGCCTGATACTGCTTAACAGTCAGTGCTTTCTGGTATCAAACACCCTCTATCAGTTTAAAATGTTGGGCTTGAGATTCAAATCATAAATTTGCCTCACTCCGACATCCAGAAAATTTTTGGCTGACAAAAAATCCATGAATAATTGTATTTAGGCAGTTTTGTAGCACTGTTGTGAGCAGAAAAGGTCATTTGCTATGAAAAAAATCATTTCCTCTATAAAGCTAGTTCTACTACCAAAAATCTGGCCATCTAGTTTTTGCTGAGGATAGAAATGCACTTTTAAAAATTATATGAATTTTAAATAACTTACTTCCGTATGTCGTGGAAATACAAGAGATTCTGCCATCTTTAACGCCTTTTATATATCTATATGTAAAAAATAATTAAACCATCATTCTGAGGTATATAAAAAGATAAATAGTTGAAACAGAGCAAGTCACTAGCTGATTACTTTCTCATTTAGTTAGGCATCCTGCTGCAAAATTTAAATCTCCATTGGAAATACAGCAAAGCTAGGAGATTTTCAGAGCTAAGAGTTTGGTTTTCACCCCTTTAAAATTTATCTAAAAAATTTAAAGGAGGTCTCATTAGGGCTTTTTCATAGATCAAATCTGAGTCAAATTTGCTACACTATTAAAATGCAAATACAAAATTTGGAAGAGTCATAAGCCACTGCTTCATTTTGGATGACTCAGAAACATATTCCCCAAAATTATCTTCCCAGTAGAGAGGAGTATGAGCAATTTCTGACCAAAGGTAAGTGCACAGGACAATGCAGTCCACTCTTATTTCAAATTTCAATACACAACAAAACTGTGCTGCAACAATACTAAAAATCTGGCCAAAGAGGCCAGCATTTCTTCTTTCATGACGTAATCTCCAGTAGATGTGGAGTTCTGGTAGTACTCGTGGCCTTCAATGGAGATATAGCAGTCAGAGAGTTTTAAGTTAGTTTAGTTTTAAACTAATTACTTCAGAGTAATTAGTTTCTGGGTACAAGCATGTAATATTGCATGATGCTATATGAAGGAGCTGGGGATCTTGAAGCAGTGTGGTACTCTCAGCAAGGCTAGCTAGACCAGGAGAAGTCTTGAGCTCCTTTCTGCACCTGAGGTAACTCCTTCAGAGTTAATTTAGGTTCCATCACATGACACTAAATCCTGCCATGTAGATGTAACTATTGTGTCTTAACTGTCCCTGTATCTTCCAAAAACTACAGATGCCAGGTCTGCAGATACCAAAAGTAAAATCAGAATTCATGTAAGTAAATCCCTCGTTAAAGATTTTGCACATACATTTCATGTGCTATCTGCCCCAGACTTGCTGGAATGTCAATGCACAAGCTAAAAAATTAAGAACTGTATTTTTTTCCTTAGATAATCTAAATGTTTAATTTACTCTCTTTTTTTTTTTTTCATTTCCCAGTTATCTGACACTTGCTCATGATCTACTGCTCTCTTACTATGAATTACTGATATATTTAAAGCTAGGTTAAGTCATTAATATAAATAACCTTTGCTTCCACATGCTAGAGAGTCAGATAAAGTCCTGAAGACCAGTGAATATACAAATGTAGAAGGTATCTACACTATTACATACTTTACCTAGCTTGAAACCAGCATGTTGGAACACACTCATCGTGTTTTGTTTTTCAATGGAATTCATGTCCATTATTCAATGTGCTTAACAGATCAATAACAATTCAGATTGATACAACGAGAGGGTTAGTAAACTGGAATTTGAGGGACATAAATGAGGTATATGTGGAGGGATTGCAGGAAATATTTGAAAAATTTGCGTAAGTTTAGCCTCAGAAGTGGATAGTGGTGTAGCTTCACTGACAGCACGTAGGTTCAGCAGCAACATGGAGTTCAATGCATGTTGCATAAATACAGCACAGAGGCCAAATACTCCAATGGGTTAGGCTACACAAAGCTACATGTTTCTACATGCTGCTGGCACCCAAGATCAAACTTTAATGGTGACAGTTTGAGGAAGAAGCTGTCCACATTTGGGATTTTCACCAGCCTGGTTACTGCTTGAAGCATGCAGTTCCTCAGACAATACCTGGACATCTACTGTATGCCAAGGAGTCATGCAAAAGAGATTTCCAGAGAGAATTATTTGTATGTATTTCATTATCATTGATTCCTATCCAGTTCCAGAAGAGTGCATTTTCTTTATCCCTGTAAACTGGTTGTGGCTTTAACCCTTTGCCAGTGGTGATGTTGCTACTCTTTGAACAGCAGTTTCTGACACCCCCAAGCGTCATGGGTACTGCTTATCCTCTCTGAGGCAGGTGAGCAAGAAAGAAAGTATAGATGGGGGATTAATTTCAACTTTCTTACCCCCCAGTGCACTCATCAATATAGTGCAGCTATCACACAGTGAAAACAACCAATGCTACCAGTGAAAGTGAACATTTCCACCCAAGAGGTAGGACACTAGGCTAGTTAAGTATGACAACATCTTTTTAAGAATTAATTCCTTTCCTAAGACACTCCAGTGTGTTTTGCATGACTGCATGCTATCCGTGCAAAACATTTATAACACCTCAGATCAGGCCTATATGTTAGGATTACAGGACTGCTAGAAACATTCATGCCAATCCGTAAAGCTCCTGTCTTACCTGGACGATAGGGTAATAAGGTGGATTGTGAACTGGCTGAAGGATAGAAGCCAGAGATTGGTGGTCAATGGGACAGAATTTACTTGGAGACCTGTATCTATTGGAGTCCCTCAGGGATCAGTATTGGGACCTGTACTGTTCAATATATTCATCAATGACTTGGATGAGGGAATAGAGTGTACTATCAGCAAGTTTGCTGATGACACCAGACTGGGAGGAGTGGCTGACACACCAGAAGGCCGTGCTGCCATTCAGCGGGACCTGGACAGGCTGGAGAGTTGGGCGGGGAGAAATTTAATGACATATAACAAGGACAAGTGTAGAGTCTTGCATCTGGGCAAAAACAACCCCAGGTACCAGTATAGGTTGGGAAATGAACTGTTGGAGAGCAGGGTAGGGGAAAGGGACCTGGGGATCCTGATGGACAGCAGGATGACCATGAGCCAGCACTGTGCCCTCATGGCCAAGAAGGCCAATGGCATCCTGGGATGTATTAGAAGGGGGGTGGTTAGTAGGACACAAGAGGTTCTCCTCCCCCTCTACTCTACCCTGGGGACACCCCATCTGGAATATTGTGTCCAGTTCTGGGTCCCTCAGTTCAAGAAGGACAGGGAACTGCTTGAGAGAGGCCAGGGCAGGGCTACCAAGATGATGAAGGGAGTGGAGCATCTCCCATACGAGGAAAGGCTGAGGGAGTTGGGTCTCTTTAGCTTGGAGAAGAGGAGACTGAGGGGCGACCTTATTAACGCTTATAAATATGTAAAGGGTGAGTGTCAGGAGGATGGAGCCAGGCTCTTCTCAGTAACATCCAATGATAGGACAAGAGGTAATGGATGCAAGCTGGAACAGAGGAGATTCCAGTTAAATATGAGGAAAAATTTCTTCACAGTGAGAGTGACTGAACACTGGAATGGGCTGCCCAGGGAGGTTGTGGAGTCTCCTTCTCTGGAGACATTCCAAAACTCGCCTGGACACGTTCCTGAGTGATCTGCTCTAGGTGTTCCTGCTCCGGCAGGGGGATTGTACTAGATGATCTTTCAAGGTCCCTTCCAATCCCTGATATTCTGTGATTCTGTGAAATCTTGACTGCTTTCTTTGCAAGGGTTATTAAGTTAGTAGTGAAGGCAAAGACTGTGGCTTTTTAGGCTGAAGAGAAACATTTAGAGTATCGCGAAATCCTATTCTCAGAAATATTTTATTTAGTTTAGATATGAGCAGAATCATATAGGTCAAAAGTTAGCTGAAGGGCTATAAACAAAGGAATGCATATGAGAAAACATTGTGCTGAATGCACAAAGTAGGGAGTGAAGGGGTTTTCCTTCTTATACAACACCAGGGTTCAACTCCAGAGACAGTATTTGATTTCTAGGAAACCTCTCATTAATGGACTTTGGGATGAGTACTAAATTAAGGGTTGTGGCACTATAAAGGAATGAGAAGGAACTCACGGGGTCAAGGCTCTAGTTCACCCATAACAAGTTGCCAAAATCCTCCAGCTCTCATTGGCTTCACTTTAAGCACATGCTTAACAAAGTTCCATTGCTAAGGCTCTTTCCTATCTCTCAGACTTCTGAGTCTAATGGTCCTTTCTATGCTGCACATAGAAGGCGCTCCTACAGACTAGTTTATCCGAAAATGGGGAAGCTGAGGTGGGAGCTAATACCAAATGGTTTTCCCTCCTCTTCAAATCTGGCAGTTCCTGTACAACAGTAGACTGTGACAGGCGTAGAGAAACACAGCCAGCTGGAGGGGAGCAAAACTGGCAAGCAGCTTGGCATTTTCTCATGCAGAAAATATATGGAACTTAATGTTGTTTTTCAGAGCCAGGAAAATGCCGCCACAGGAGGAGCATGGCTAAAGAGCAACTAAAAAAGCATCATGAGGCAGGGGTGATCAGAGTCACCTTTCTTAAATTGTGGGCTTGTGTTTGGAACAGCCTCTTCAATAGGACCAAACACAAAGCCATGGCTTAAAAGCAACACCTGGTGGGAGTCAAGCTTAAAGTCCCTTCAGGTGAGATCTACTGTAAACCAGCTGGTAACAACAGCTTTGTGGGAGATGAGAACCCAGGTTTTATTTTCCTCTCCAGCCTTTTTTGCTGGAGCACATTGCAGATGGTTTTGAGCCTGCTGTGAATTCCACCCCAGTGATCAAGCAGGTGTAGGGTTGGACAGAGAGCTGCTCCATGAAGTCTGAGTTTTTTGGGATAAGTTAGGCATATTAAACTACTTGCTGGCAAAGTCGAGAGGTAGCCCAAAAGAAGTCAAACATCTGTCATTTTTGGATAATACACTTGTGCCAAGCCTGATGACCACAATACGTCCTGAAAATGTATTTGCATTTGCTAAAGGATCAGTAACCACCAGAGACTAAAAACATTTTGAGTAAACTAAATGGCTTTCTAGGTGCCACATGTCTGGAACTCCAGATGAGATAATGGATGTCAGCTTAAATCATTAAGCACACCAGCTTTGTCTTATCTCCTAGCATCCTAATGTAGCTTAAGTACTTCAGAAGCTTGTTAGTGATGTAGTGGATATTAGAGTAATTAAATTTAACATTCAGCTTTAGGTGACAATGTTACTGTGGACTTAGTCTTTTTCATTTTCAGGTTTCTGCAACAATTTGAATACTTTGAGTTGCTTATTACTCAGTAATGGAGGAACACTCTCTTTTTTACATCCTTCCCAGAGTCTACACATCTTACTAAAACCCACTAATATGATAGTGAATTATTTTCTTCCTGTAAAAGATGACTGAGCATTCCTATATTGCAAGTGTCATGACAAAGTTTAGATTGTTTGTATTCTGTGCTACTGGAGGATTCTTTACTGCTAAATACAAATGTCTGTATGGTGTTGTTTAGATAAAAGATAAAACTATTTAATTTCAGGCCAGCTCAATAAGCTGCAATTCTGAATGCAAGCCAGTATGGCTGGGAAGCTGAGACTCAGCCACTCCCTTCCTTATCTTTTTGCCATGGCTATGTTAGCAGTCAGCAGCTTTTCATGTCTGAATTCTGTAAGACCAGTTTGCTACCTCGCTGTATCAATGGATGTACTGGAAGAATGGCAAATCTTCTACCATTCGTGCAATCGTCCAGGGCTAGCAACAATCTGGCCTTGTCCTGGTTCCAGGAGGGACAGGTTTAATTCTCCTAGCAGGGCACAGGTATTCCATCCCATGTGAGCCATGCCCAGAGGGTAGTGGGGAGCTGGCCGGGAATGGTGAGGGGAACAGGGGAACAGGAGCTGGCCGGGAAGGGGAGGGGGACAGGAAGTTGGAGGAGGTGCGGGTCGCGTGGTCAGAGATGGTCCCGGGTGCAGTGGGTGAGCGGTCAGCATTGTAATCGTGTTTTCATACTTCTTTACCCGCGTTATTTGTTACTGTTGTGTTGTTGTGTTAAACTGCCTTTGTCCCAACCCACGAGTTTTGCCTTTTTCTTCTGATTTTGCCCTTCTGACTGTGGACGGGCTTTAGAGCGAGTGGCTGCCACATGGTTCTTTGTTGCCGTCTGAGGCTAAACCACGACAGGCTCCCAGGATTATAGTGGCAGTCATGGAGACTAATGTAGTATGTAGTGTGCCATGTCTTGCAAATGGATATTATTTAAACAAAGCAGAAAACCACCTACAGTCAATTTTCATGGATTTTGGCCTGGGCAGGGGGGAAGTTGTGTGGGGTGTGTCAAGGAAAAGAACCAAGCCAGTCTGTAAGCAATAAAGCTAAAGAAGCCCGATGGGTTATTATCTCAAAGCCTCTCTGCTGTGATTCTCTGATGCTTGTTGAAGGGTGAGCTCATACTTGCGCCTTTTTCTCAGTAGGGTTACTGATTGGAGACAAGTAGCATTTCTTGCCTCTATTCAGCCACTTGTAGGAACTTAATAACTTAATATCTTTTCCCCTGTCAGGTTTGATCAAAATTGGACAGGAGATTCTAAAGATATTTAAAAGGAGAGTAGCAATAGACTCACATATGCCTGCATACATAGAGTAATTGCATAAATGTCATTTCCTTATTAAACCAGACCAAAACCAGTCATCACTGTAAAAGACTGTGCATGTAGGATATATCTCATATGCTTCTGCTTCAAATCTAGGACTTGCAGAAGGATGTTCCAATGCGTTTAGATACTTTCCTAACCCTATATGCTTTAAACATCTAGGGTCCTATGCTCTCCAAGAATCTACCATCACAGATATAGTAATAACTAAAGCACTTAAAGCTTTGGAATAATTTTTTGCTTGTATTGTATGCTTTCTGAGGCATCAAACAAAGCATGAGAAAATGTGTTTACATTGTCCCTTATAATTATCTGAGCTATCATAATTGTATCTCATATTATTTTATTTTTTTTTATTGAAACTTTAACTACTACCACCAATTAACTACCTACCTTGAACAAGATGCAACTGTTTTTGTTGATTATATCAAACACAAGAACCATTCAGTGTTCCTGTCTGAAACAGTTTGTGGTAGGCAGTATACCGTGAAACTTAACCATATCGTTTGTGTGTGTTAGGAGAGTTAAGTAATGGCTAGAAAAGGTAACTGTAACTGGATCTACCTTTGGAGGTGGGGATTTAATTCTTTCTAAGTGATGGCAATGCTCATAATTTCCCCCAAACCATCTCTTCAGTGTGTTTTTTTTAACAGTCTCAGATACTAGAGCCAAAAGGCTTACAGCACATTTTTAGTTTTTGTTTGAAATTATTCAAATTTCCATTCCTCATACCTACCAAAAAAAAAAAAGCTTAAAGCTAGTACAAACCTAAAAGAGGAATTTGCCTCTGCTTTTGACTATCTATTTAGGAAAAACAGCCCTTCCTCCCCCACCCCCACTCTGCCAAATTCTTTGATTTTTCAGCTGTTTTCACTATTTGAGGAACTGCCATTCAGTACTTTCTTAATGTGTTTGACTGGAAGTACTTCATTCACCAGGAGCAGATGCTGGTGTCATAATATCTGCATGAAGTCTAGAACATATGTCATTCTTGTTGTACTGCACTTATGAGGAGATGCATCCTCCCTTGTTCACAATGTCAACCCACCTACAGTAGGTCAACCTCTTCTGGAAGTCAGTAACACAAATGTTTGGCAAATGTTCCTAGTCCTATGGCATTGCCTCCCATGCTGTAGCTGTAGAGAATTTCTGTGTTTTCACATCAGCTCCACAAATTATGACACTGGGCAAGCGTAATTTGATGTGAGTATGAAGTGTTTTTTCCTGACTCAAGGGGGGTTGATATATGTTTCATAAACAATGAATGCTCTGAAGCCCGTGTGCTCAAATGACAGTGATGCCTGTGCTGGTTCTACCATGGCTTAAAGAAAATTAGTTGAAGCCAAATGCTCCCAAAGCCAGTAGGCTCTAAGATAGGACCTGGAGGACTGAAGTGGAATCAGATCCATGTAGCACTAGGCACTGCTCAAGCATGCAATGAAATACAGTCCTCCTGACACACACAGCTTGAAGTCTGAACGCAAGTGCCTTATTCAATTGTATCTTTCCACTAAGTAAAACAGTAAATGAATGATGGAATAACAACAATATATACAGAAATGGATTTAAGTGAAGATTAATATTCTGACCCAGTAAAATCTTCCCTATCTAGAGGTTCTTAAAATGTTATCACAATCTACAGAAGGCTTGCATATGCTGACACCAAAATGTGGGAAAAGACATTGGTCTTATTATAAAATACAAAAAGATGGCTCTTCGTAACACTTTTACAAAGAAGTAATAATGTGCAGTTTATGAGAAGTAATGTAAATTATACCTGCAACCCATTAAGCTCCCTTTTGTTAAGAAGCTCTGAAGTGCTGATATAGGCCTGGTATCAGCAAATCTGCCATTTTATTGCAGTTATTCATTGCCCACAGCAATTCAACAGAAAATTAATTAGCATCACCCCACCATAAATCTCAACAGTATTAACTAAAATGCCAGTTCTGTAATCACTTTTCATTAAAGCCAAAAATACTAATTAAAATTGATTTTTGCCTGTGCTTTGGTAAACTGCTGCCAGTGTAAGGATCTCAGCAGTAATGCTGGATGAAGGGAGACCTTTACTTAAGTGGATTTTATATATTGTCTTATTCCCTTTATAAAGATAACAATGTGTGAAGGGATAAGGGCTTTGAGAGCAAAGGCTGACAAGTTCCATGAAGAAGAGGCAAAATGTGAAATCAGTAGGGAATGTAACCTTATTAAAACTGTAATATCCTATATTTTCAATCTGGACTATATTTGTCTTTCAGGAAAGTGCCTATTAATACACCTCAATCAATAAGCTATGGAGGATTCTTTTGATGAATAGTTCTAGCCATTTAGTGATACAGATATGCCAAGTACTTTTGCCTCAGTGTAGTAACTTTCTAAGGGGTTTTCTGTACGTCTGAAAAATAATATACTGCAATCTGATGCAGTTAAGTGGGCTACATTTGTGCCTGCATAGCTCAGGAGATGTGAAAAAAAAAAAAAAAACAACAGAATATGTTTTAATGATGAACTTGCACATTGTTCAGTGTCATTCTCAGTGAGGGAACCATCTCAGTAATATAAAATGAGGCAGAAGTCCAGTGAAGAAAAAAATAAGTGTCAACTATTCCTGTAGTTAAAAATACAGATCATGCTGTTAAGACTCAGATATTTTTAGTCTCTGTGCTGAAGTTTACTGATTATTTTTTTTTCTGAACTTGCAAGATCATAGCTTATCTACAGTGTAAATTGTGTGTCTGTGTATGGGAATGATAGCCTGTTAGTAATGGCAAATTAAAACCAAATTCCACTGCTGAGCATCACNCAAATTCCACTGCTGAGCATCACTTCAGCACCTAAACACTAAGTAGCTCTGAAACCTTTTCATGCACAGACTGAAGCCACTTACATAGTACATTAAAAGACAGTAGCAGTAAACTGCCTACTCTATCAGTAAGCATACACTTAAGCAATGGGTTTTACCAATACTCCCTGGTATCAGAAAGTTCCAGAGATATGGGAATTATTAATTTCTGCCCATTGTCTGGTGGGGAATACACTAAAATGCCTCTAGGTTACAAGAACTAGAAAGTAATCATAGCCATGATTTTGTCGTATGAAAGAGGAGCACATATTTCATTTTGGGGGTAAAGATGTTTCTGTGGTGAACAGACCTACTTTTCCGTGCTTCTGACACATTGGACTCAATAACTTCTTTATGATTTCTTCCAGTTCACCACTCCCCTGCCCACTCACCTCTGTTTCAAAGCTATTCGGCTTCCCTTTCTTGTCCCTAATACTAATTTTGCTCAATATAGCTTCAGTCTTCTTGTCCAGCCCTGTCCAAATCCTAATCTCTGGCACATTGAGGTCAGGCAGTTCAACTTGTGGTCCTTTCCCAACTGTGTCTTGGCATGTTCTTGCTCACCTGACTGATTCCTCCCCTAATCTCACTTGGAATTTTTTTAGCTTCTCATGCCATGTCCCTCCTGGATCCTCCTTCTATAACCAAGCTTCCAGGAGAACTGGTCCTACTCTTCTTTCTCCCACATACCTACCCAAAAACTCACTTTCTGGCCAGTTTCTTATCCTTGGTCATGTCTTCTTCCCCAGGATAAGTCATTCTTGATGGGAACTTCTTTTGCTGGAATTGTTTTGTCTGTTACTGCTCAGGTACTTCCTTCACAAGTTTTCATTTCAGGCACTCCCATTGTAACATTCATCATCTCCCTTGGGATGCCACACAGAAAAAGCTGAACTTCAGGCTATAGTTGTTCACAAATCCATCCCCTACTGTTACAGAAATGAAATTTTGCTCTCTTTAAGTGTTTTGTTTGAAGCTGGTTACCATGGGCACACTACAAACACTTTTAAACATCTTGGCTCAAAAAGACTGAAAAGATGTTGCCTGAAAAGAACTTGGTTTTGAAAGAAATAAAAAAAATGTAAAAGGTATTGTCACTAATTCAGATGTCAAAACAAGGGTCTGTAAAAATTAGTGTTATAAAGAAAGATAAATATAGTGGATGTTATAATGACTCTATATGATTATTCTTTGCATGGCTTCAATCAGTGTTTATAATATTCTGAAGCTGTTGTTTCTGTTGAAGTTTTAGTAACTTAAATACATTAAATGCATAATCATAGCCTAGAATCAAACATAGGAAGTGTGAATGCCAAGGATTTAATTACAAAATACATCAAACATGAAACTATTTTAATTTTTTTTTCTGAAATGGATTATGATTTTTAAAAATGCTGAGAATAATACTAAGAAAAATCTGCAGTGCATTAGACAAGCAGGAGAGATTGCCTCAATTCCAATCCAGTGCATTTTCTAAATTTCCAATACTTGTAATGGAAAAAAAAAAAAAAAAAAAGGCTAATTTTTTTTNAAAAAAAAAAAAAAAAGGCGTATTTTCTTATAACCGTGCCATAAATTTGGGATATAATCTCATCAGGCATCTGCTCCATTTGCCATCAATTAGTTTGATGAAAACAGGCTATAGCTGTGCAGTGATCAGCAACAGAGATTAAATACACTTCAGCCTTGATTACACATCTTGTTTTATCCATCCTACTGGCTATGGCGCACCCCTACCTTTTGTTAGAGCTGTGATAAAACTTTAATGCTTCTCATTTTGATTTACAAAAATGTGTTGTTTTCCCATGAAATATTTCCTTTCAATACATGTAGAGAGAACTACAAAAATGTACTAGGGCTGACTGATCAAGAATCCTTTTGAATGGGTAATCCTTTCTCACATGCATTATGTAAAACTATGAATAGTACAGCAATTAACCTGTCATTTTGGTTCCGTTTCTGATGTGGAGTTATAAAAGCCAGGCAGCAAATTCAGGTACTCCTTACAAATGTTTCTGGAACTTGAAACTTTTAAATACTTTCTATGTTTTAAGGAATTATTGTAAATGAAGCATAATATACCTGGAAATTATCTTTTTTCCTAGAAATTACTCCAAAAAGGAGTAAGGAGGGGAAAAAAAAGTTGTTGGTTTTGGGGGTTTTTTACAGAAACTCAGAAGTTAAAAACTAATTACTTAAGAACGTGGTCATCATATCAAAGCACAGATTTCCACATATGATATGCTTCTTATATTCAGAATATTTTACTGAGGTAACTAATATTTTTTCACATCACCCTAAACTCAATTTTGTGTTATCCTTAAAGCATCTCCAGAGAATTACTGTGGCAAATTAGGAAAAAAAAAAATCAATATTGTAAGAAACATCAAGTCTTGTTTTCAAGCAAATGGAATTTTTTCCATAATAGAAATATCATACTGATTTTAAGAATTATCTTAAAGCTATTTCCTGTAGTTCAGGTTGTCAGTCAGCAGGGTATAGCAAAGAGGTCATACTAAACTGGACTTTACTAATAATAAAGGTACATCCAAGGCAAATATCCTTACCTTAGACAGTAAACGTTTGCAATGAGGTCTAATAAAATAATGTATATTTGCCAATAGTTTTGGGGTTTTTTTTCCTTTTATTATATGAGGCCCCAACTATGGTTCAGCAGCTACTGATTATGGCATTTTGATCTCATGAGTTACATGCCTCTTCTAAATGACATCTATTTAAATAGTTGCTTACATCACACAAAAAAACAAAAACAAAAAAACCCAGTCTTTACATTTTTTTAACTGAACAGGCAAAGCTTTGAGGATACAGTTATACAACTAAATAATAAAACCACGCCAATTTAAATGTATACATCTTCACCTTCTAAGTTCTAAAATACTATACTGTTGTTTTAAGCTGTAGTTGCATTTTTAATTTGCCCCACACTTGAACACATCCTTAATACAGTATTGATCATTCTTATTCAGTATAGGCTTATGGATTGCAGTTGTGCCTAAAGCTGGGAAATGCCCTCCTGAATTAGTTCAACGAATTCACAAAAATTTAGTATGAAAACAATACCAGTCCACTGCCAAGTTCTTAAGTACTTGCTATTAACTCCTCCTCAGATCTGAAGGCACACATTATTTTGCACAAAAAAATGCTTTCCTAAAAAGAAACGGGCCAAATTCACCTCAGATGTCAGTTCATAGGCTTCATCAAGGGTTCATTTAACCAGGGTGCCAAATAAATTAATAGCTTTTCTACTTCAGCCAACATTTTGCACTTCATTTCAAATACCCTGCAGTTATGTTAACACTTGGTTGAAAAAAAGGAAAAAAAAATATTTTCTTATCTTGCTAGCATTGTTGTTTAAAAGGAAGGAATGAGACACTATGATAGAAGTGAATGTCTATCTAGAAGCTTGGTTAAATGTCCACTGGGAAGGGAAAAACCCGTGTACTGTCAAAAGCACAACATTCATTTTTATTTTTGCATGCTTTTTCATTAGGGCATTCAATGGTGGAATTGTTTCTTGTCACACGTTTGTCAGTCTCATTTTCTCCAATGAAAGGAAGCTACATAAAGCAAAAACCAAGGGATTGCCCACTGCTGAAGATGATGAGGGTGCTTATGGTTCAGAAGTTCAGTCCACACAGGTGAGCTGGCCCTCAAAAAGACTTCTGCATCCTGCGAAGGTGGATACTTAGTCTTTTTGTAGGACATGCTGTTGACAGGAACCTGTCAAGTCACAGACTGGTCCTCAAATTTTGGTGGGTTTTGCATGTTGTATTTGCAGGAAGGAACACAGGTGTTAAAAAGAAACAATAAAGTGTTCCAGATCGGTCACAGTTTCATGCAGTATTAAAGACTCCTTGTGTATATCTTTCATAGCTCTAGACCACAAATAAAAAAAAGGTCTAGATTAACTCTTTCAGAATGGGACTGAAATTCTGAAACCATTGGAGACTAGAGAAAGCACTACTCATAGTTAAGTGTTATGGAGACATTACTGCCATATGTGAAAATGGAGGGGGTTTCAGGAAATTTCAACAATGTTTAAACTCCGAGTCCTTCTCTTGACCCAGCCAGAATTACTTCAATCATACATGGGCTTCAGTGCACCCATGGACAATTCTTATCTGAACACTGCAAAAAAATCTCTTTCTGAAACCCAGATAGTAAAAGATCAGTAGTGTAGGCTTAGTTTCCCCTCACTACTTCTTGAAGATTACATTCTCAATAGGTTTTCATCCATTTTGTGCTGTTGCCAGGGGCCCTGCCACTCCTCTCAGGTGAAATGGCGTTATCTAATGGCCATCAGAAAGAAATGTTTCAAGAAATCAAGAAAGATGAGAGGAAATGTCTGCCCTTTGTCCACTGACAGCTGAGGTCATCTATCACTGCCAGTAAAGTATTTTTGGTTTTGTGTCCTGGCCCAAAGCCAGACTATGCCAGGTCTAGGAGATTAGTTTTGATTAGATGATGTTATAGTTGGTCTTCAGTTATCTTCCCTTTTTGCTCACCCTTAGCCATCAAATATCAGAAATCAGGTCACAAAAACATAGGATTGGCTTTTAAAACCAAACAAATATCCAACATTATTTTTTAAAAGGTTCACCATGGAATCTCTGTCTACTGTTACTTACACTTTTGAGGTCTGCTTCAGTCAAGCTGTCCTCTATAATCATCAAGGTTAGAAGCTTACAGTGAAAAAAGAAAATTAAAAACTCATCTAGTCACATGACTTTAGAAGATCTTCCATAAGAGGAAAATGAACTGTAATAGACTCAGGAAAAATCCTTCAAAGTCAGTTTTACTGTATGTATTTTATATTGCTTTAACATTTGAAATCCCGCTTTCAGAATTGCTTGTAGACAGAAGCCTTGATATACTTGAAGAAAGCTTATTGTATTATTTCTGGTTTCCTTGTAGGGGAAAAAAAACGTAACAAAAAAAAAGAATTTATTGCTATCAGATATCCAAATCAAATAAGCTAGAGAAATCCATAAAATAATGGGTGTCTTGTTCCTCTCATGGAAGTACATCCTTTTATAAATGTACTTTGACATTAATCAGCTTTGTCATTTCTACCTTTTACATAATGTTTATGACCCAAATCTTAAGATTAGACTGGAAATAAAATACAAAAAAAACTTTAAAGGATGCCTGTGGATGGTGACCGTTTGAATAAACAGCTAAGTTTTCTGGAGCTAAATCTCTCCAGTGACATACAAGCATGTTTCATTTAGCTATGAAAGCATTTGACACATTATTTCTTTATTCATATAAACATTGGGTGTGAATGACTGGGTGTTTTTTTCCTTAACATTTCCCCCTCTTGCTGCCTAAAAAGACTTCTGGGTGGGTCAAAAAAGATGAGAAAATAAATTAATACAAAACAACAGCCTGTGAGCAATAATATACATCAATAAGGCAGCATTTCACTTAATGTAGAACTAGATGAACAACATTTGAAGTAGTAGTGATTTTTAAGAGACAGACAACATTATCACTTTTTTCATTTTTAGAAAGTTTGAGATGTTTAAAAGAAAATCCACTCTAGACAAAAACACAGTGTGCAGTTGCAGTGTCTGCGTACCTGGCCAAGGCCATGTGTGCATCCGGGAAGTGAAGAAGGATGGAAAGCCATAAGCTTTTCCCAGAGGTTCTCCCAAAGCACTCCAGTAATGGGATTTCCACCACCACCTACTGTGATGAGCAGAATCAGCTTGGTGTTGTGTTGAGTTGAAGTGGAAACAGCTAGGGCTGTGAACCTGCATCCTGTGGCAATCAGTTGGTCAGACCACGAATGTTTCACAGCGTCATTTTTCTTCCAAATAAGAGCACAGAAAAACCTCTTCAAACAACTGACAGTTGACAAGAACCAACCTGAAGAGATTGTAAATGCATCATAACTGTAAGAAATTTCTATGGGAAAAGGCAAAGTGGGAAAACACTATTCTAAAGGACATGAGTGTTGGTTTAAAAACATACACAAGGAGGAAAGGATTTTAGATAGACAAAGCAAGCATTCAGACAGCATATTTTTACATTTTTAATTATTTTATGGTTTGATTTGTAAATTGTTTTGTTAGCGTGGTACACCAGAGGTGCAGCAAAGTGACGCAGAGTGGGTTGAAGCTGAGTACTACTCATCAGGGAACTGGCTGGGTGCTTCATTCTTCTCTGCTCTAGCCACAGCAGTTGGGTGTACAGTGCAGTCAGGTCACTGAAGACCACACAGAGGACAAGGCCTGAGGAACGCAGTGCAAAGAGACACAAATTCCCCTCTCCAGGTGTTAGCAAATGGTCTGAGTGTGTCTTGATATGTCAATGTGCAAGTAAATGTACCAGTAGATTTGCTTGTGTTTGCCTCACACTCATGTTCTCTTGTCCTTCCAGAAACACCGGAGTAATTTGCCCCTTCCGATTTAGCAACTCCAGATGCACTTGAGCTTCAATTGTATGATTAAATTATTAAGATCATTAAATACTGCAATTTCAAAGAGACTTGTTCTGAAGTGGACTATAGGATGATGCAGTTCAGATAATGTTTGCTGACAAAACAAAGGGGGCTGTAAACTGGTGTAAACTACTCAGAAGATTCACCTACCATGGAAATAAAATACATTGTTCCAACAATGTCCCATTGTACCCAAGTGTAGAGGTGAATGAACCTGTCTATGTAAGAACTGATGCCATGAAATCCAGAGGCTAGAATGAAAAAGAATGACTGCACCACACAGTGAAGAAAAAGATTTGTCTGATATGCTGATATGACTGTTACAAATACTAATAACAAACCAATTTTTTAAGTTTTGTGAAAAAAATCAAAATTAAATTAAAATATTCAGGAAAAATACATTGAGTTAAACAGCTAGGTGTGTTTCCCCTAGAAAGACACATTTTCCAAAAAATGAAAATATTATTTCAAAATTTGTCACCCAAATGTCACAAGCGAGCAACTGGCATCTTTCACAGAAATTCAATCACAATCCCCTCTGTAGTGGCGAAGAAACAGAAGGGTTTATTCTGTTGGAGTGACAAAACCACCACCATGCTGCCGGACTACGTTTGACAGCAGAATGCTGTAAAAATCTAACCTCTTCCAAATCAGGCTTTACACAACAGACCAAAGGAGAACACAGCAGGTCTTTCCAACTTCGTAGTTATAGTAAATCTTGTTCTGTTGCATACATAATATGTATTCAAAATTATCTTAACTTCCATGTAGTCTGGGCTCAGGAATTCTTTGGAAAGGTAGAGGATTGCCTTTTTTTGTTGTTTGTTTTGTGGTGGGGTTTTTGTGTGTGTGTGTGTGTGTGTGTTTTTTCTTTTTGTTTTGTTTTGATTAGTATTTTTTTTCTTTTTTTTTCTTTTAGTGTACCAAAACGGGCAGCATGCTAAAGTAATTGTAAAGGTTTGGAACAGAAAACAGGTATTTGAAAATCAATGAAGACTACGTATGTGTACTGATTGTTCTTTTCCACTATTTCTCTCTGTTGCCTTGTCCCTATCATGCCTCTGTTTACAGCCAGCCATTGTGGTCAATCAGCAACAGAATCTTAGTACCTGATCAGGAAACAGTGGGTCAAGTATGTGGTTTCAGCCTTGATCCCTTGTTTCCTGCCTCTGGTGAACTGTAGCCAGTCATACCCTTAACCTAATTTCAGCACATTTTGTACATAGGAATATACCTTTACATTCTGCTTGGCAACTGGGTACAGAATAGTAGAATAAAAGTGCTTTGAAAGGACTGTGAATGGTGAATAAATAAGGCTGGAATATATGCAGACAGATTTTTTCTTCTTATTTAAATGATCAGATAGATTTCATAACAATAACCCCACTGTGCATTATGAACATTGTACAGTTGAATCAGAGGCTGTGCTTATTTCTGACTCGTCAGGGTTTGATCCTGGAAACCCTGAGACTGGAGTTGCTTAACAGCTTCCTGCAGACCCCAGTGTCCTTGCAAAAGACAAGCCTTTTGAACTTCACATTTTCTTGTTACCTGTGTTTCATAAGCAAAGAGGTAGTCTGTGTAATTTAATAGCATTACTGTGTTTTTCTTAAGCCAGTTTGGCAGAGATCAATCTCACTAACTTTAGACATCTAAAAATGCACTGAAAATGAGAGAACACTAATTGTCTAGGTTCCCTTTGAGAGCCTGTGGAAAGTCAGGGATGTCTCAGCAGCACTTCATCACATCTGTATCACATACTTACCTTGGCAAGGGATCAATCACCTGCTGGAGGTGCATATACTTCTTGACAATGATTCATTTTAGCCCTGAATAGGGTAAAAAATGTCTTCAACCAGATGTTTAACCTTTGGACAAGCTAAAGTAAATTTGATTAATCCCATCTGAAAATCCTAAGTAGTCTTTGCTGCTTATTTTGGTATTTCAAGTCAGAGGAGAAAGCAAATTTATTCAGTAAGACCTAGTTTGGCCATTGTCCCTTGCGTCTTCATTTGATGTGCATGTTATACTACCTCCATATATGAATGATACCAGTACAAGGAAGAGAATTCAGTGTTCCATAGGATTTATATATCATAGTTTTATACTGAGAGTGATCTGGGACAGCAGCTCTTAGCTGCCTCTGATGGTAGTACCATTCAGCTGAATGGTGTATGCCATATTATCCTAGAAATGTACCTGAAATATGTTACAATAGTCAAATTAGCTTTGAATCAGTTTGTATCCTCTGGTCTTGTATCCTTTGCCATATTTCATGGCTTTGATGTCAGTTACACTGCCTTATAACATTAGACCAAAGAATTTTCTTATATATAAATGTAGAATTTTTGGTAGATTTATTAGACTTGTATAGTAATAGCAGGCATCAGGCAAAAGGTACATATAATTCCATTACACCCAAAAGACAAGGAACAAAATTTACAGACAATAAAACTTCAAGTAAGTTGTGTAGCAATAATTTGTTTTCTACTTGGT
The DNA here is from genome assembly GCA_013400555.1 of Jacana jacana. NCBI lineage: Eukaryota > Metazoa > Chordata > Aves > Charadriiformes > Jacanidae > Jacana > Jacana jacana. The sequence continues at coordinate 5,921 of VZTM01016221.1, read as the reverse complement.
CTTAAATGAATATGGATGGAGGTGAAGTAAAACACAGACCAAACAAGCACCTGAGGGACAGAGAAAAACAAGGGCCTCTTGTTTAAAGGATCTGATGATAAAAGAACCTGAGAGTTGAACATGAGATTCCAGACTTCACATTTAATTTATAAAACATGCAAACACAAATACAGACTTTTTTTCACTTATATGTAATACAAAAGAAATGTAAAACACATACCCACTATAGAGGGTTCATGACAAAATTCTTACTGAACTAAGCAGAAAATTCCCATTATTTGAATGGTAAAAAATACGTTTTGTCTCTATTTTTAGTGTGCCTGAATTCCAACTCATCCTGCTTTTGGTTTTAGTGGCCTTATGCCCAATCAGGTTCAGTGACAAAATTTTTACAGTCAGAAACTTTCAGAGAACCAGCTTAGTTGGTCTTGCTTAAAACTGCAGCTCTCAGTCTATTTGAGCAAGACAACTAACAGAGACAAAACACCATTATAACTCAGAAATGCTGTTAGGAAATAAAATTGAATCCTAGCGAGGTAGGAGTTGTGATGGCTGCTTGGAGAGACTTTTTTCATGAAATGATGAAGAACAAAACCTGCTTGTCTATAATCAATATGATTGTCCTACTAAATCAGTTTCCGCTTTTCCATGAAAATGAATAGATTAGCAGAGGTTCAAGAAGAGATACAAGTCAGAGCCACTGACTATAATGATAGATCAAAGCATATAGGATTTGCTCTTTTCAGCATTACTGTAAGAGCATAAACACATAGTGTTCATGATCAAATGTTTCTTCTGTCTACCCATTGCTTGCAGAGGCATGGACCAGGCAGTGCCTTCCAGGTCCAGTTTCCACAAGTTCCAAACACTTCTATATATCATGAGCCGTGATAAAGCACAAGCAAATAAAGGAATCTTCTCAGAAAATGTAGGCTGCCCTAGCCCATCCTCCTTTTTGAACCCATTGGCATACCCTGAGAAGTGGCTGAGTGCTGAGCTTGTAATAACCTTCAGTCCCTCAGACAGGCGGCCTCCCTCACCTCCCCCAGGGAGTCACAGGTCTCTGTCTCTGGCAGGTTTGTCTCAGTGGCAGCTGCTTCTTTTCCAGATCAGCTCTCTTATTTAGGATGCTGGGGTCCAAATTACCCAGTTTCTGTATTTAATGCCCCTTCAGGATTTCAGTTGATGTGAGATGATAAGACATCAGAGAAGGTAAAAGGCTGTGTATCCAAAATGCAGTTGGCAGATAGGTCATGTTTATACACAAAGTTCATATTTTCACATGGAGTTCATAAACTCTGTAGGTGGATCGTCTCAAATCATCACAGAAGCAGGCTTGGTACAAATAATGAATGGTGCTTAAATAGCAAGATATTGTGTTTCTTATGGGTAGGAGCTTCTCTTATTTTGAATGCTGGGAGAGGAAGGGGTTTTCGTTTTGATTTTGTCTTGCAGTCATTAAGTTTCATCAGCATCAAGAAGTTCTGCACATATCTGCACATATCTGCACATGCCTGGAACCAACAGCAAATGAATTCTTTCACAGCACAGAGGCAGTAAAAGGCTACTTAAGCCTTCAGAATAGAAGTCTTTAAATGTTTTTCAGACAAGCTTTTAAGAATTTTGCAAAGACAATGAAAAGGTGAGGATAAAAATAAAATAAAAGGAATTAAGAATGGCACGTATCTGAAAATCTTAGCTCCTCTGGTCTCTATGGCCACAATGAGTTAACAGGTTAATTACTTTCAAGGGAGTGAAAATTAGATTGTGATGACAGTTTGATACATTCAGTATTAATGTGGAGTATTTCTTCCATACTTCATGAAACCCTTTTCTAAGGCCCCTTTTCCCTTTCTCTCTGGAATGAGAATTATGTGGAAATTTCTGTTCACTCTTAAAAGTAATCAGAAAAAATTGTTCTTGCCATTTCCACACTTTTTATTGTCACTTCTATTCCCATAAAATTGAAGTGAGATGGCTGAGACAGAACAGGGTAGTTTCGTGTAATCATCAGCCTGAAAATCATTCAGATCATTCTCTCCAGTCTTATTTTTACTCAGAATTATTTTGTTTCAAACATACCTCTTTTCCAAATTCACCCCATCTCCCAAGAAAAGAGGTCACATCACAGTTGTCAGGTTTCTAATAAATTGTCACAGATCAGACTGAATATAAGCGTGATAGTTCCTGTCATGCACGTGCCAAATTGCCAAATGGATAGAAAAATAAGTTAGGATGGGGGTTCAAGGACCTGCTCTGGATCAGACAATGTGGGGATTTAGGGACTCAAGACCGGAAGAGCCATTTGCATTATCGAATCCTCCCTCAATCACAATAAAACAGATATTCAGGCTACAAGAGCACCTACTGCATGCTTACCTCAAACCATCTTTTGCATTATCCTTGAGGATGTAAACTGAATCATAATAGAACAAAGCAGCAGAATTTATGAACAATTGAATACATAGGAGGAGATCTGAAGGCACACAAGATATCACTTACATTTCTGTGATAACACAGCTTTTTGTAAAGTCATCTGGTCTCCTTCACCTAGCAAATGTGACACACCAGAGAGACTTATCTGAGGCTAATCAGGCCCTTAGGCTATGTCTGTACTAGTAAATTAAGGCCGAGGCTCAGGTTGAAGCTGTGGCCTGTATTTATCCAGACTGCTTACTGTTTGTATGCTCCCCAGTACAGCTTTTGCCTGTATCAGCTAACATGCTCCCAGACAGTGGGGAGCATCTTTGAAGAAATACGAATACCAAGGGCCATTTCCAATATAAAATATAGTGGAGCTTTACATGATTTGGGTTCTTCCACCCACTAGATTCCTCCAACACTACCCCATGAGACTCTGTACCTTTCACTTCCTCTTGCTTTTTATCCCAGAGCAGACAAAAATTTTCTTAGTATCAAGCAACAGCACAACCTTCACATCATTCCAGGTTCTTCACACTGAAAAACAGTAATATTCTTTTGTCTTAGGACCATAGCAGAACATATATATAGCTAAAGTGTGGATGCAGCCAGGCCATGCCACTCTTCTAAGAGCCAGAGAATGCTCTCTGGCCCGTTTTGTTTAACAATATGTACAGGTTAATGCAGTTTACTGTGTATTTTGGTCAATAACAAGTAGTGCTGGCTTCTTGCTCAGCTGGTTCATGAGCATGCCTTCTTCAGAACCAAGATTTTTCCCTGTGTTGTTTCAGAGTCCCAGGCCCTGACCTTGTAGCTGAAGAAAGCACGAAGTAGCTGCAGAGAAAAAATTCAGTTGGCTTAAAGCAGATTGCTACAACACCTACCTTTGATCACCTATTTTGCAAGATTAGAACACTTTCCTGTGAGCAAGACTTAAATATTAGGGATGCATGGTCAGCATATTGCGTAAGTATTAGTATCGGTGGTTTCTAGGGTAGTTTTAATGTAGCTGAGGGTTCTGTTTTAGCTTAACTCTTTACCTTCTCAAGTCCATTCATCAAGAAATTATACAGTGACTTCAACATAACACCTCTGAGCTAAATCCACTTAGTTTCATCTTAAATTTATGTAAATACTAAGCTGACATTCCCATCTTTAATATTTATACTATGGTTTACTCTCTCATAGTTAACCTCATTATCTTAACAGAGGAGTGTGAGATCCAAAAGATGATTGCAATGCTCACTTTAACATTTACATTACCAATATAAGAGTCCTCTTACAGAAAAGGTTCTAGCAGCACCCAACATATTTAATGTCATATATCTGAAGGTGAAAATTATAGCTCTCTGTCACCTCTGAAACAGGGTCCTAGTGAGGTTCTCCCTGCAGCTCATCAGCAGTAAGTGTTCATGGGCCAGCCCACCACACCATCTTTAAGACATCTTTTTAGTGACCCTTTCTTTCACTGCTCACATAAAGCCATAAAAGAAACTAAATGGCTTTATTGGCACATACTTCAGCTGCAAACCAGAAGACATTGCATTATTTGTTATTGCACTTCCATGAAACTATTAATGGTAAACCTGGAAACCAAGAACATTGCTGCTCATTTTGTGTCATATAAATGGCACACATCTAATAGATTCCTAAGCTTTATCTCAGATCTTTCTTTTTATTATGGGGAATTGGTAGTCTACGACTATAATTTCAAATCCAGACTCAATAAAATTTTGTATTGTAATAGTATAACAAGAGTGGCAGGAAGGAAATAAAAAATAAAAGTAATATCGGTAAATTTCTTAAATTAAATCACATCTCATGCTTTCCAGACAGGAGTAGGACAGTAATTCCCACCTGGTTATAATTTTTACCTAGTCAGTATGGTTAAAAAGAGTATGAAAATGTTGTGTATCTTTCCAGGTACATGTGCTGAAATGAAACTGTTATATAATTCGTACTTCTCTCCTTTTATGATTGCTACTCCATTTGAAATACTTTTAGGCTAAAGAACTATATAAATGTATAAGTCATTGTTGAACTAAGAATTAAAGTGGGGTGAAAAATAGCCTTTTATATTGCAATCATAAATAAAAGAACAGCATTGTTCTTTTTAGCATTTAGAGCTTAGTGGACTGTACTTTTGAAGAGTCAGATAATTTATAACTTGAAAATCTCTCTCATGGAAACCTGCTGCAGTCAATTCCCCTGCAATTTAAAATTAATGGTATATAAAGTTAGTAAAAATTGACAAAAGTTTGGATTAATTTTCTTAATTCTGCCTTTTCTACTCTTTTGTTTAAAAAAATAAATCCATTAAACACACACACACACACACACAAAAAAAAAAAAAAAAAAAAAAAAACAAACTCAGATCTAAGAAGAGGTCAGAATATTCAGAAATACAATATACCTCCAAATTTCTGATCTGAAAGCTGACATTAAATAATCAAAAATTTAAGACAGTATTCGAAAGGAAGAAGAAGACCAATAGCAGTGCAGGAAGTTATGAGTCCAGTTCTATGCAAAGAGATTTGTAGTCTTTGTGGAAGTTCAGAGACAGATGTGCTCTAAGCAGGCATCAAGCCAAATCTCAAGTTTACAGTCTCATTTTTGCGTGCCAGGCTGATGATACACAGCAGTTTTAGGTTTTTCTCACTGGTCA
>VZTM01016219.1:3292-19933 GCA_013400555.1 Jacana jacana | reverse complement strand
TATGCCCCCAACTTGCTCATCTGTCCCTTCCACTTCACAGGGCAGCAGTGGTGCTTCCCTTCTCCCCTGTTCCATTCAGTGGGAATCTTCCATTCTTAACAAGGGCTGTATCCATAAGAGGGTTTTTGCTGTTTCTCTGCGATCTTTCCTCTTGGTGGTTTCAAAATTCTTCAGTTGTGGGCATATTTTAAAATCTATAATGACCTTCCCTTGCTCTGCTTCTAGAAGACTGACTCATCTGAAGAGTGTGCTGGTCTTGCTGCTTAGTGAGTAGTAACACTGATGCGTCTTCAGTTTTCAAGGGAGCTTTCCTATAGTTTGTTAAATGGGACGCTCATGAACGTTATCCCCTTTAGGTAAATAAATGAATAGAGTTTGGGGCTTTTTCTTATGGTGAGATAGAATGTCTGTGAAACACCAAATATATTATCATTATACTAATCAACAATATAAATGATATAAAAGTTAACAATAACTTAATTATTCTTAAAATTGAATAGACCTTATTAAATGAAATGATAGGATTAGAAATTTCTACAGAGCTGTGCATGCTGTACAATTTTTACTACATGAGGAGAAATTGGAATTGTCTTGAAAATGGGGAATTTTTTTTTTTAATGGACCTTTTCCAGCAATAAATGAATTCCAATGAAGCTGTACTTAAATGTCTGCATACTGTTTTTTAATTCAAAAAAGCCAAACGAGAAGGAACAGTTGCAGCGTCACTGGACAATCTCCTTTCAAGAGAAATGTGCTGACTAAAAAAAATTAGTTTTTCTGATTGATCTGGGGTGTTCTTGGAACACTGGAGGATGCAAGGATGTCAGGCATAGCTAGAAAATTGGGAAGGAAGGATTATGAAGGAGAAGAGTCTCTAACAGGCATTTTAAGACCAGTGACTCTGTGACTCTGGTAGTGAGGAGTCTGTGTTGTTACAAAGAAGGGTTTCCGATACTCTTAGGAGCCTTTGTGGTGTGGATAACTATTGTCTGTGTCCTGGCCTCTTCAAAGGGAAGTTCAGCATGACAATCCTTGGGCGGTCATGAGTGCAGGCTGTTGGTTTTTTAGCTGTGGGGGACGGAGAAGATGCGTTTGTGAAGCGTGCTGCATCTTAGCCAGACATATGGCATATGTTCTAATAAAAGTGAGCTCAATATCTAGATGACAGTGGAGGCAATTCTCTTGTATGTGTGCAGTGTGCCAAATACTGCTTTGCATCACTTGGATGGAAGCCCCTTTCATCTAGAAAGTAACCTGTTTCAGAGGCAGCCAGGTAATGCTTCCAGCTCTTTCAGCACCTGCAAGCTTGTGTAAGCTGATTCTAGTTTGAAACAGTTAGCCAAAATAATCAGTAAAGAGTTTCTGGCTCTTCTCGTGTCTGGCAAGTGGATTAGACTTTAGAATGAATAGACCTGCTCTCCCTGTGGCAGCAACTGTTTGTGGCAAAATGAGGGAATGGGCAATGGGCAGAAAGGCTTTAGTGTGTGCTTCCTTAAGGTGATTCTGTATGGAGGCTTGGAGGTGGGAGCTTTTGTTTCAGCTGCTCTTAATGGAGTAGTGACCCTTAAGTGCTTTTGTGAGTGGCAACATGAGCACAGCATGAATCATAGCAGACGCACATATATGTGCTCACTTAATCTCTGTTTATGTTTATATGCTGACTTTATTTATAAAATGCATATGAACAACTTAGTACACATCTGCTTTACTTACATAAAGGTGTACTATATAGGGCATTACTTAGGCAAGAGTTAATCCTATTAAGGATTAGTCTAGGATTGCTTAGTTTCTTCTGAAGTGTGGTTTTTATAACACCATGCTTAAATATCTTTTAAATACTTTTGGGAAGAGAAAGCTGGAAAAAACCCAAAGATTGTTTCTATTTGCTTTTTTAAGCACAGTTGTACAGCATAAAGACAACTTGTGTTTTTTTCTTTAAAAAAGCACAACAAACGCAAACAAATAAGCCAAGTCACAAATGCCTCCTTTTCTTTGATCCTGCTTTTCAGTGATCACAGCTCAACTCTTTTGAATTTTAAAAAACTTATTTAAAATAACCTGCTGCCTTTTTGAATGACTAGCATAATAAATCTCCAGCTCTATTTCAGAAGAAAATTATTTTTTCATTCTGGAAATGGAAAGTGAAGTTACAGGAGGGGTATGTGTAAGACAGATCACTATATATGTCTCACATATCCATATATATATGTATAGTTGGAAAGGATGTAGTATTTCTAATAAAACTTTATTTGAAAACAGGCAAGATAGAGAATGAAAGAATGAAGGTAATTTCTTTACATTTTCAATGATGCAGGGCAGTGAATTTTTCTTTTTTTATTCATTACCTTTCAGTGAATTGGGATTGCAGCGTACAAACTTCTAGCGTTGTTTCAGTGCCCGTTTTAGCTGATAGGAAAGTGTTTTTGAAAGTTAGGGCAGGCTGAAACTCATCATGAATAACTGGTGAGTTCACATTTATATTCTTATTGCATGAACACTAGATAGAAAAACAAACAAACAAAAACCAAAACACCAACCCAACCAAAAAAACCCCCAAAACCAAACCCCATGACATGTTTATATATATATATGTGCACACATAGAAATGAAGGTCAAATGAAATCTTTTAAAGAGGGGAAAGGGAGAAATACTGACATGGGCTTTTTAACAACTCTGGCCGGCAGTCGTTTTCAGTGATGCTTGCAACTCTTCACTGAAATTACCATTTATTTATTTTTGAGAAAGGTAATGGGAGTTTGTTTCAGTGAAGGAATTTTGCACTTTCATGTTCTTCCGTGGGCTTCAGTGCAGGTACAGGACCAGAGGATTAGAAGATGAGAAGTATCATCATTGATGTGATGCATTTTCTTTGTGGGCCCATTTCCATCTAGGACCACAGTAGAACTGCCGGTATATATCACAGGCTACAAAGTGGCGTATGCCAGATAGTGATTCACATTTGTTGCTGCTAGATTTGAACTGATATTTTAATCCAGATTGTATTTACAAAGTGCCAAATGATATTTTTCTGGAGCTTGAGTGCTTTTTCATTAGCGTTATAGTTCTTAAAAGAACTGAATGATGCAAGAGACTTGGAAGGATGTTACCAGTTTAAAACAAGAGCAAATTGGTGAACTTTCGGGTAACATTTATAGTATAAAGTTGATTTGAATTTTATTTCAGTCAGTACTGTTCAGTTTTGCTTAGTTTTAGTCAAGGTGGAACTCAACTAATTATATCCCCAGTATCCTAATTTAGGGTGCTATAAATAGATGTTTGCCACCAGTGGAAATGCCGTCACTGTCCTTTCATGCCACTAACTTAGTTCTGGAGCTACAATGTGAGACAGGACCTTTTCCACAGTCCCCGTGAGTTTTTTGTTTTTCTTGCCAGCAACTGAGATTTAGTGGTTCTAAAACTGGCCAAAAGTCTGCATAAAAGTACCTCTAAAACCCAGCCTTTTAAAAAGAAAGTACTTAAATAGTTCAGCATGCTGTCACTGGAAAAGCTGAATTAGTGGATGATTTGCTTTAGTTTCACTGTGTTTTAAATCACTTGGAGTCCACATATTTGGATCAAAGTGGCTGTCCTTGGGTATTGCTTTGATGCTGCAGAAGTTTGTGTGCACCAGGGCCCTTCAGTTCAGCTTGTGATGCTTTGTCTTGGCACTGGACTGCAAGCCAGGAATAAAAGTTCAGTTAGCAGTGCTGCTGTGAAATGTCTTCTCTTCATCCTTAAATGTAATGTAACAATAGTTATTAGAGCTACCTTAAGAATGCTTTTGGAGATGTTCAGGTATATGCAGGTCATTGGTGTTAGTCCAGCTGGTATTTCAGCATGGGATGTAATGAAGACAGTGAAAAAAGAATGAAATAATGATTCAGAGTGAGTAAACCCTCCACCAGCCCAGCAAAGGAAACATGAAGTCTGTAGCCACGTTGTCACGTGGCTGTATTTAAGCAGGAGGAGATTACACAGTAGAACTCTCTCACACGTATAAGACTTAAAGAATTAATAGACTGAAGAATCTGGCTGGATTAAATGCACTTAAAGCAATATAAACAGCATGATGCAACAGACTATTTCTGTTGTCAAGAGCATGCCTTATAGTAGACTCATAACATTGTGCAGTACAAAATACACAAACCACTTACACTCGTGGAATACTTATGAAAAATCAGGTGTGGATGTGAGTTTCCTATGAAATGTGAGAAAAGGGAAGACAAGCTTGTGAAACAAAGACTGGATCAGGATTTCATCACCTTAAAATGAATTATGTAAATATTAATCAGAGGAAAAGCATGTTGCAGCTTTAGGGAAGGTGAAATGCTGTTGATTTAATGGCTGTGCTGTCAAAGAGCTGGTAGTGGATGAGAGTAATGCTATGGGCTTGCAGCACTGTCAGCCTTTGAAAAATGGAATCTAAATCGTGCTGGTTAATTTGCTTAAATCTTTCATTTATATATATAAATGAAACCAGACTCTCATGTAGTCATGACTTTAAGGAAACTGAAGAAAACACCTTCATGTCACTAGCATAGCAAGGCAAGATGGCCAGACTGGATGCTCTGGATCATTAAGCTCCTAGAGATGATAACATAAAAGTATCAAAACCAGATGAAGTGGCTGCCTCACAACTTCTGACTTTCTCTACTTATTGCAAAGGAGTGTGAGGCCCAGTATCACTGACCAAGTGGCTGTGGAAGTGAAACTACTCTAACACAGTGGCCATACAAGAATCTTTGTGCTGTCCTGGTTGACTTCAGTTTTTTTTTTTCCTTGAGAATACAGCATTTCTTCCTGCGCATGATTGCTCTGAAAGGGGTTTATCTTTGATCAGCAAAAAGTAATTCCTGAAAGACTATGACTGAGCAGCTACCGGGAGAGGTGCAGTGATCTTCTGAATTGTCATTGTGGGTTATTTGTGGAGTGTTTTATTTTCTTGAGAATAGGACAGATTATCTATCCGAAACTGGTCTCTTCCATATAACTGTTGATAGCAGGCGTATTTTGTTGATAGATTTGGCCTGGTTCTTGCATTGATTAGAAGAGAGGGGTCCCTAATTGTCTGTCAAACTCATCCTGTTTCATTGTGTTCTGAAAATGAAAGGCCCCATCGCAGTAATTGGTGCTTGCTCTGAGCTTGGTTCCCGCGCATAGCTGTCTGTCACTCAAAAACTGCCTTGGCAGCCTTTGCCCTTTCCTGGTCAGGCACCATTTCCATCCCATACAATAATGTATGACAGGACAGAAATGCACAGATAACCTGAAATGACATTGTTACAGAAATGTACCTCATACAGGAATATTTAGGAAGTGTTAAGAGTACTACTTCAGGCTTAGTTTTAGCTAATATATTGTAATGGTAGTGCCCGAAATAACAATAACTTGTCAAAAAATACAGCCAGCTTTATCATAGTAGCAGTGCCAGCCTTCTCAAGAGCTGACAACCACCAGCAACCTCTAGCACAAGAATAGCACTTAAATAAACGCTACTGCCTGAATATCAGGAGACTATTAATGAAGTCAGAAATGCCATTCTTGAGAAGATCGCTTCCAGGGACCTATTCTTCCTACATCTTATGAATTATTGCCACTTGAACTCAGAGGTAAGATCATATTTATGCGAAAATGGGAAAGGCTTATCTGAATAGAAAAAGAGAGGAAGGTAATTGGGAAAACCAAAACTGCTGCTTTTAAGAACATAAGTTTAAAAACATCTGTACTTATGTTGTCACATTCCATTTAATGTGAAATAAATATATATGCACACATATATAAGTACTTACATGAGGTTTAATAGCAGCAGCATTTTTATGGGAGTTATGAAGGGATATATGAGTTATGAAGCAACGCACAGGCACAAAAGTTTAGGATTAGATGTCAGTCTGCCCCAAGTGGCTTCCAGATGAATTGGAACAGGCAGACACTATGTAAAGGGGAAGATGTAACAGATTAGCAGGCTGGATGGTGGGATGGCAGGGAAGTGGTGTGTTACTGCTGCTTTCACTTTTGGAGTGGACTTGTTTAAAAGAGAATAAGCTAAGGGACAATAAAAAAGGAAGAGGATAAAAATGAAAGGTCTGAGGGACCAGGTTGGGGAAGAGAGGCAGTACCTGAATCCTGCCATCATGGTGCTGTGATTCAGGACTCCTGCTTGCTGTCTTAGGGATGAAAAGCTGGAGTTGGGCCAGGGCTCAGTGGTTTCTGCTGGGGACAAGGAGAGGTAGAAAGGACAGGTAGGAGCATACGGAGCAGTGAAAGAGCAGACAGAATTAAGCAGCAACCTCTACTTCATGGCTCTTGTCAGCAATAGCTGCTGCCCTCTGTACCTGAACCTCTTTGTCACAGTGATGGAGGGCAGTAGCATCCTGGCTCTGCAGGGTCAGGCAGCCAGGACTGCTTCCCTGCTACGGTGTGTTTGCCGTCCGGTGTCATTTGTCTGCTTTGTCTGTGGAGCTAGAATTGGCTCTCTGGTGGTGAAGATTGCTGTCCAAATTAACTTAAGAGACTGCCAGAGCCCCACTGACAAGGAAGGATTGAGATCTGTTTTGGTAGGGTGCTCACCCTCCTTTGTTGGAAGCTGTAAAACAATAAAAACAGTAAATCTTCTGTTTTCAAACAATGGTGGGAGTGTACAGTGTGTCTGATATGTGGTTGCTGCTGCTGGAATTTGAGCATAGAGTTATGGTGATAGTGTGACTAAAGACATGAATATTTAAAACATATTTTAAAAGGTTAAGAGTATGACTTGTAAGTGCAAACGTCTTGAAATCAAAGTAGGAAGGTTTTTAAAAGGTAGAAACCTCATTGCTTAGATACCAAACTCCCTCTGATGCTATGCCACTTTCAGACTTTTATGATGAGCTAGAAAATGCTCTTGAGGCAAAGCTAGAACATCCAGGCTTGGGGGGTGAAAAGTAGTCATTTATTCTCTGCCATCTGAAGACCATCTGAAGAGTGTGAGACCATGAACCTGAGCTGAGAATGTGGTAATTGTACTTTCTGTAGCTGGCATTTAGGTGAGGCTCTGGATAAGAGACCGTATTGCCTTTTCTGCTCTGAGTTTCTCAGCAGCATCGCGGTTACCTGTTGAGGAAGGAATGTCCTTGACTAACAAGGTAAGTGTGCACTTTGTACAGCAAACCCACAGCTGCGATTAGTTGCTGCTTTCTTGTGCACATCCATCCCTAAATCTTTGGTGCTTTTCTGCAGGTCACCTGAAACAGGAATATTACCACTCTGGCAGGAGACCAGCTGAGGCAATAAAATGCATCATCGGATACTTGCATAATGCTGCCACTGTAATCGCTAAGGGTTTTTTCTTGTTATCTGACCTAGCTCGTTGCCTGGCATATAGATTAGTGTTATCTGCACTGTGTGAAATTAAAAGTAACAAATCCTGAAACAAAAAGTTAACTTATCAGCTCCTGTTCTGCAGAGGCAGAAATAAAAACCCTGTAAACATTGGCTGGGTGTCAGCATCCTGTATTACAAAATGTGTCATACAAATGGGTACAAGGAAAATGAGCAGGGGATGGTATGTTTGAACACAAAAGATTAGAGGGGAGAGGCAGGGCTCAGTACTGAGAGGTACTGGCTGTGAGGTGCTCCCACCCCTACAAGTGCCACAGGGCACCCCCTCTCCAGCCTGCACAGGAGGTGGTACCCAGTTTTTATGTAGGTTCTGAACTCCCTAAGGGTCAGCAGGTCTAGCTCCCTCTTCAGAAATAGTTCCCTCCCCGCTTTTTAATTTCTTAAAATACTAACATCCCTCAACAGTGTTCTTTAGACTGTGATTGTTGGCTATAATGGAGCTTGCAGGGAGGACCTGATCAAACATAAAATTACTAGTCGGTGAACTGGGACATTGATGTTTCAGGAGTGTCCTTGGCCCCTTATTTTTATCTGTTTTATCTGTTTTCTGAACAGATTTTGCAGTGTTGGGGATAGTGTTTCTGAGCAGTAGTAGTTGCTGACTGGATCGCTGCTGTTCGTGCATTGTAATGGATGAAGTGCTGCCTTTGAACATGTGGATCTAATAGATTCTGCTTGTGCCACTACACAGTGGTAAAGTGGGTGCTGCTAATCTTTATCCTGAAGATTCTGTGTAAATAGAAGGTGCTTCAAAATAAAGTCGTTTGATATCATTGTCACCTGCAGAAAAGCACTTTTTTTTTTTCTTGAGTAAGAATTTATATAGAGTTTTTTGAAGGTGGGTAGAATTAATAAAAGGAAGCTAGACCTATGGACCTGATAATTGCTGTAAATGGAGGTTACAGGTTACAAAAATAGCTCTGGGCCCGATCAAGTGATTTTCCATTATGGAAGACAGGCAGCTAACTTCTTTTGACCCTTGGGAATGAATAGCCTCACTCTGCTCTCGAAAAAAGATCTCTCGCGATTTATAATTATTTTCCAAGTTTGTCATTCCTGAGTATATCCTCTCCAATGTTTGGAAGTAATTTCGACTAGAGATCTCTGTCCTTCTTTTCATTTTGACTGTTCTTCTGTGTTGCAAGTTGAAGTGAGCCAATTTACTCCCTGGGATCTCATCATGCCAAGCTACGTCTATTTATACATGCACACCATCTTTAGAAATCCAGCAGGGTGTTCTTAAGGAAATGTCTGCTGCTGTAGCAGTTGGGTGGGGAGGAAAGGAGGAACTGAACTCTGTATTTCTGTAGACCCTGTGAAAATTACTCCTTTGTGGGAGACCTGTGGGTTTTGAATAATCAGACTACGTGTCTCCACAGTGGCCATAGGTGGGACTGGAGCTGGTGGGGACAGTGTTGCTAACTTTAAATTAGATAGTTTGAGTAATAACAACAGTGTAGCTATGGTAACACACAGCTCTGCTTGGGCTCGCTGCTTCTTTTAGGCAAATGTTGGGCTCTGGGCTGTCATAGTTATGCTTCTATCAGTACTTAGCAGAGATGATTTTAAGTTAATTACATGCATTTCTACCAGGGGTTGGGGGGAGAGGGAGGGAGGAATGCAGGTTCTCTCCACTCCATTTGGGAGTGGTCAGGCTGGCTCAGGGAGAACTGTGCGATGCTTGTGCCTTCAAGCAAGCGCTTGGGGCAGGAAAGAGGAGGATACAGGGGGGGCATCCTTTGGTTGTGGGAGCCCTGGCTGGTGATGTGGATGTGATGGGTCATCATTCAGTTAGGAAGGTTGAGAGTTTCTGTAAGACATAACAGGGGTTGGGATTGTTTAGCAAAGCTGGTAACACATAGGATCTACTGCCATTGATACCCTCCCCAGGCAGGAAAAGCTGGGGGGGGGGGGGGGAAGGGGAGGAAAACAGTGCAAAAGGTTATTTTTGTATATGTTTCTTGGATATTTCTTTCAAAATGAATATTTTATTTTTCAGAATAGAATATTTGGCCTTAGTTATTGGAAAAGAATATTGTCTTTTCTATAAAAAAGAAAAATTCAAAAGAAGGGAAATGTTCTCATTGGCAATGGGGAGTAGTCTCTCAACAGTAACCATCGCTGAACACATGAAGAGTTAAAAATAGTTGCATCTAAGTAGGTCGTTCTAAGTTAAATTAGGACAGTTGACTGTAGGAATGTAACTGGTAATAGATGGTAGAAATATTGGTTATGCCTACTTACCATTGACTACATGTATTTTATGAATTTTTGGAAAGGTTATGGCTGGCAAGAAGACAGACAGCTATTTTGTGCAGTCCAGCCTGTGACAGTTTGGGTCACATCAGAAGGCCCCTTTGAGGGAAGGGGAGATTCTTCCCTGGCAGTGATGAGCTTCTTCAGGGAGAAGCAGCTTCAGGAGTACAAGGAGGGGCAGGGAGGCAGCTGGAGACACAGGAAATGTGGATGCTGACAGCAGGAAGGCCAGTCAGGAAAGATTGTGGTAAAGAGGGAACCTTGCCTTCCTGTAAGAAGCAGACGTGGAGCCAATTATAAGACACTTTAATGGGGGTGCGGAGGCTTGTTTCAACTGGAGAAACAACCAGGAATGGATGAAATGGAAAACAAGGTTGGCAAATGGGTCATGTCCTTTCCTTTATCCCATCTGGCACAGCAGATGTCAAGTGACCATTTTAAAGGGCTACCTTTTTTTTTCAGTTTTAGTTATATTGAAACAGTGCTTTAGTAGTTTTGGTATTTTTTTAACAACTTCCAGCAATTTCACTTCTGTAAATATAGTTAGTCATGAAGCAGAATCCATGGAAGCAGGCAAATCTTAGCTCAGTTATATTTGGCTCAGCTGTGAAGTACTGTCAAAAGCAAGGAAGAGACTGCTTGTGATCAGAATTGTAGAAGCTGTTTGTAAGGTCTTGAGAGCTTTGGGACAGTGACAGAAAACCCAACTGCCTTCAGTGCTGGTGAGGAAGAAACATGCCATTTGGTTGATCTTACACTTTTTGTGGGTTTTTTATTGTTGTTTTGGGCTTTTTTTGGCATTTTGTTTTGCTTTCAAGATAAAAGTGATGCCATTCTGTCTTGAAGGTTGGATTGATTCTGGATCTTCTCCTCCTGGTTTTTACCTTTTTTGTAATTGTAGTGTAAACTAGCAGACTTGTTCTGTCTTTACACAGGAAATGCAAAGGTGCAGTATTTCTTGAAATATCCCTTTCCATTGTATACACCAAAAAAGGAAGTCCCTAACTGGTAAATATTATTGTATTATTGCACTTTCTCAAGGGACACATGCATATTTTGTTTTACTTTTCCTACCCAACTGGGAAAAGAGACTTTCATTACTTATTCAATTAAATTAGTTTCTATAAATTAATCAGGAATAACTGTGTTTATGTGGGCCAAAAATTCCTCAGGGGAATACTAAATGGTGAATGATTTAAAATCTATTTATTTAGAAATCAATGGTAGTGATTTCAAGCTACCCATTGAGCTGAATGTGGATGACGGTAGTGCAGCACTTTGCGAGATTTATTACCAAAGTTGCAATAAATCAAAGACTTGTTATTAATTTAGTTTAACAAACAAGAAGCAAGTAACAGGCGTGGTAGGTTTGATAAGGCACAATAATGACTTTTGCTGAAACTATTTAATGAAATACAGATAGGATATTGGCACTGAAAAGAATAAAGGTGTGGCTTTTGTCCTTCTGGTCCAAATTCAGACCACAGTCTGTATCACGAGTCCCAATCCCATACTTATCATGGGTTTCTTTAGCAGTTCCTAGAAGTGTAGTTGCCTTGTTAGCTGAGAGTGTGGGTATAGACGTATACAAAAGACCTGAAGCACACTTAAGGGAGTCAGACTGTGATGTAGCAACAACATGGGGAATCCAGTTTTGTGTCCTTGGCACAGAAATGAGTTGCATCTGGTACTTGCTATTTTGTCTCTCCCTTGCACTGATCCACCCTTATTGCCCTTATTCCATCTAATTCTGGTGTGCTTTTCTTCTACTCTCCTTACTATTTTTCTGTCAGTCAGTCACTTTCACCTAATTCTGCCCCTATTCTTTTGTCTAATGGGACACTAATAGGTGTTTCTATGCAGTAAATAAAACTGAACTCAGCTGAAGCCGCATGGATTGGTTTGTATTACTTACCTGATTCTCTTGTGCAATAAATAAATATTTTGAATTATATCCAGCACAGAAGAGGAAAAAAAAAATCAATAACCCAATTTCTACCTTTTTTTGTCCACAATTTCTGTAGTCCTTTTCCTTTACCAGAGATACCTCAGATGAGTGAGGAGCTGTTTATTGGGAATTTCTGTTTGTGCTCTATTTCTTTCACCTAATCTTGCTGTTAATAGATCTTAAAAATTCAAGGCAAAAATGGGGCAAAGCACTTGATTATTAACAGTTCATTAGGCTTAAAACATGAATTAGAGCCAACTTCAGCTTTCAGATTCATTCACGTGGCTCACACTGAAGTCAGTGAGAGGTACATGCATATTCAGAAATCCAGAATTTGGCTCTTTGCCTGAGATTTTAGTAGACCAGTGTTCAGTGAAGGCTCCGAGGTAGTAGATCACTTGTTATTTACAGCAGATAATGAAGCATTACTTGAAGCTTTGTTATGTAAAGGTTTTAAGTTCGTAGGGGAAAAAAATACTGTACCACGATAAATATAATACTCTATCAATAAATGAAAAATAAGAAGTTAAAAGAAACTCTGTCTGTAAAGGAATTAAGAATTTTTTAAAAATCGTTTTTAGAGGTAACTGTAAAAGCAGGATGACAGAATGCTTGCTTGGACTCCAGATTTCCTTGGAGTTGCATTGGACTCCGTCTGTATCTGTGTCACAGGTACAGTTGCTTTCCTCTAGCAAAATAGATGCTCCCAGCAGCTGGCTACTCCAGAAATGCCACTTGGAACTGGAAACTTTCAAAAAATCTTTCACAGCTTTCTCGTGGCGAGAAATGCTTCTCACCCCGTGAAGTTTTTGGATCACTGGGCTGAAGGGAACAGCGGGAGCCTTCCTGTAAGGTGAGGCTGCCCTTGCTGATATCGGGAGCGACACCCAACTCGCATGGAGGGAGAGGTGTCCAAACCCTGCTGATGTTATCTGCTCCCTGCATGCCTGTCCCTGCCCGCCACACAGCCTGTGTGTGTGCCCACCCCCGGGAGAGAAGACAACATTCTCTGTGTGCGTAAGGCATTTAGGGAGAGACTAAAGGTTTATTTTCAACAAAAAATATTATTTGGAAAGTGTCTGTGGGGTATTTTTGCTTTTGCCTTTAACGATTACTTTTGAAATAAGTTGTTGATCACTGAATAAAGTCTTCAGATCTGTTGTTCTCCATGGGTTGATTTAGAGGGGAATCCATCTCCCTCCAGCCAGGTACGCTTGTGCTCAGTACATTTGGAGTAATCTTGAGGAGGTAGTGCAATATTTCATCATCCAGCATAGTGGCCGTGTTATCCAAATGGGTCCTGTATCAAGTATAATTACAATCCAGGTATCATTACACTCCATGCAGCCACTGCAGTAAAATTACATCATGATGTCACTAGGTAAAATATAGCAAGTGGTGTTTTGTGTGATGGGTAGATGTGTAAAGATGCATGATGACTTCCAGCTATTATGCAAGCAATTGAGTTATTTTTCAACACAGTGCAGTCTCTTCTTTGCTACAACCAGGAATCACTTTAATGCTGAATGGCTTTAGTCTTCAGCAAGGCTTCATTTAAGGAATTTCCTCCTCCTCGCCTGCACGCTGGATAGAACAATGCCCTAGAAATCAAAAATAGAAATAGTCTCCCAAAGGCGATGTCTGTCTGCCAGCAGTATGTATGACTTGTTTGGTGGCAAATGTTTCAGAATTATGTGAGCGTGAACTGAGTTGGAAAAATGTAAAACCTGATCTCATCTCCTAGCTTTAATGCTGTCCCTCTTCCTTTATTTTCATTCTTGTATTATGCCTAATGAATTTTAATAGCTTCAGTTTACATCCTGTGGCAAGTGCGTTTATGGAGCTTCTTACCCACCGTCAAGTTCTCTGCAGCAGATGTTGACAGACTAAGCTGCTTGCCCCACGGAAATGTGCATCCCGCTATGCATTTCTATTGCAGTCCAAAGCATCCCTTTTGGATACTATCCTCAGTGCAGCTTTAAATCAGCAGGGCATCTTCAGATCTGAGAAAATGGGGGAGATCCCTAGTTCCCCTGACCCCACCAGTATTTCGATTGAAAATGGAACCACTCTGTCACAGGTTGAGCCTGTGATAGACTGAAGGTAACAGGTAATGTATAGCTTTATTTTAAAATCTTTTCCTTTGGCAAAAAAAAAATATTCTTGTATGAAATTTATTTTAATTGAAAATTTTCTTTTCCCATTTTTATGATGATAAGCATTGGGCGTTTTAAACTTCTGTTAACCAGTACAGCAGGAATTGGCCTCTTACTTTAAAAAAAAACCCAAACCAACAAACAAAAAACCCCATATATATCTTTTTAATGCCCTTTTGGGAGTCATCTGACTCAATATGGATGGAGAAGCAGAAATGCTGCCCTCCAAATGTGTGATGTTCTCTGTGTCCCTCACTAGATAAATGGATGAGTCCAAACCTTTGTAGGAAGTGGTAATTATGGAGAAACAGTGCAAGGTTGTGGAAACGCTGGATGTCTTCTGTCTTCCTTCAGAGGTGCCTGTTTTAGGTGGTGGTTGGGGCAATGGAAGATGGGGAGGGGATAGACACAATGACAGAAAAGCAAAACAAACAAAACCCAAGGCAGGACTGTTAAAGAAACAGGCATGATATTCTATAGTTGTTTACTGACAGTTTTTCTAAGTCACAGTTTGAGTAATGGCAGGTAAGATAAAATTATTGTGAAGAGGCTGGAATACCAGACCAGTAGGCAAATTAGTTACATACAGAAGCTTCATAAATCTAGTTGGTAGCACATAGGAATGCTTATGCTCTCCCCTTCTGTATATTTTATGTATTTTCTTTTAAAATTTAATGTGATGTTAGTACTATGATACACTTCAAGATTTTATGTTAGACTATGTTGCTACTCTGCCAGCTGCTTGAAGTGCGTATCTGATTACAAAGGATCATAAATCTGGAAGCCACCTTTCTGTGTATGTATTTTACTTATCTGGGGTGCGTGGGTAAACCTGAAAGCAAAAATCCTTCCAAAAAGCAGCTTTGGAAATACTACTCACTGAAACACTCTGAGGGAATTTATAACCCTGAAATTCTTTCTTGTTCAAATGTAATATTTACCATAGCCTAGGAACTGACAAATAATTTAAATTCAAAGGTAGCTTTAGTGTTGTCATTGCAGCTGAAATAACACTTTTTAAGATTAAAAATTTAAAACTTGTAAGACTGCTCCCTGTCCCCATCTCTTCTCTTCTTATCTTGAATTGAAAAGATCAAGTATCAATTACAATGCAGGCTATCACGAGCTAATGCATTGTGTGTACACACACACCACTTCCACCTCCCAAGGAAATCTTGTATTGAAGAGATTTGCTTATATAGGAGCTATAGATATACATGCTCACTTAATGGTGTCCCTACACTTTCAGTAGTAGTTTTCTGCTTTCTTTCCGATTATACCTGTATGAAATAGCAAGGAAAAGGGAGAAGAAAAAAGTCATAGGTGTATTCTTTAATAAAGATTGTGATTTTTCACCTTAGAAATTATAAAAATAAATAAGTATATGGCAGAATGTGGCCATAGTTGAAGTACATAAATACGTTAACTCAGTCAATTGAATGATTGTAATGTAACAACAGAATAAGTATATTAAAGAATTGACTCATTTAAATGAGGAAAAAAATATATTCTTGCTACTAGGTAGCTTGCATTTTTCTGTTCCTGGCTGTAGGCATCATCAGTATGATAGCGTTTTTCTGCTTTTTGTGGTTTTGTACTGACTATTAAAAAATGAAGTAGTGCTGCTACGTACCTGTCTTTAAATTGTGAGGTCAGTGGAGAAGGGTTCACTAGCCTGGGTGGTTAATTATAATACAACTATAATAACTTCAGGGGATTTAAAAGTCAAGCATGCTGAAGGTGATGCTTTAAAAGAAAACTCTCAAAACTTAACTGTACAGTGGTAGATTAGTATAAGTAAACAAAAATAAATTGTAATGTAAATTGAAGGCATAGAAATTTTTATACAACAATCTTTTGTTGTATCATTTTGCAAATCCATGGACCTCCGTGGTATTAATAGTTTTGAAACTAAAACCTGAAAGTTCTCATGAGGCACTATGTGTATTGCTGGATTTCACAGTGGACCTCTTTGTTTCTAGTGGAAGGCTGGACAACAACCATCTTGATGTAGGTTTTTTTTCCAGGTTCCATTAAAACCTGGATTCACTGTATGCAAAAAACATTGGTCTGCAGGAGAATAAGTGACCTTTGGGCAGAGCTGATTGAACCATGGAAGAAAAAGAAAGGCTTAGAAAAGATGAGATCTCAGCCCGAGCTGACTGGCAAACAGCCTGCACATTCAACCCCAGTTTATGGATTATTGATTGGAGAGGAGATGAAGTGCAGCTCCTATTCTCAAACCAAGCAGACTGCCTTACACAGAGTGCAGCTTAACTTTCTTTCTTAATTAGTGTGGAATACATGTGTGTGGAAAAAAAGTTCTCGTTAACAGGTTAGAAGTTGTCAGGTTAGTCATTCTATTGCCTGTCCTAATGAAGGAAAAGTCATTAAAATGAACCCAGATTTTTTTTTCTTCTTACGTTCATGAGCTGTGTATACATATATATTTGTCTTGTGTATATATATGCACAGATATATATGTATATATATATCTCTAATATATACATATATTGCTGGGACTGTTTAGTTTGAGGAAGAGGAGGCTGAGGGGAGACTTCAGTCTCTACAACTGCTTGAAAGGACATTGTAGAGAGGTTGGTGCTGGTCTCTTCTCCCAGGTAATTGGTGATAGAACAAGAGGGAACGGCTGCAAGCTACAACAGGGTAGGTATAAGCTTGACATAGGAAAGAATTCTTCCCAGAAAGAGTGGTCAGACACTGGAATAGGCTGCCCAGGGAGGGTGTTGAGTCTCCATCCATGAATGTGTTTAAGAATCGGGATGTGGTGTAGGGGAGAACTTTGTTAGAGTGCTCTGTTGAGCACTTTCAGTGCAGCTTACTGAGATCCCAACAATTGCTTTTTCATAATTCCCCCCCCCAAATTATTTTATGTGTCTCTCA
>VZTM01016209.1:0-12714 GCA_013400555.1 Jacana jacana | reverse complement strand
AAAACTTCACACTGGGCACAATCACGAGGATCTAAAACAGCTGTAATACTATTTATCCAAATGCTAGTCTCCAATAAACCGGGGTTCTAATTTAGAATACACATTTTTGTTAGGGATCTTTTCCATTGTTGGAAATGAAACCCTGCAGGAGATTCTGGACTACAGAGGTAGGAGTAGTTTCTTAATGAGACCATTTAAGAGAAATGCTGTATTCAGGTATGTGATGCTAAGCAGAGGAGTAAACTGTGTTTTATTTTATTCCTCTCATTTGAAACAGTTCAACATAGTTATACTTCTAGAAATAATTCATCTCGATTTAGTTTTGTTAGGTAAATTGGATTCACTGCTGGGGTCCTTTGGGATCCCCTCCACAAGTACTTATGATATGCACATAAATGAAAGAAAGGAAATAGTATGACTGAGCTTAGTTCACATTGACTGCAACGGAGTGTCATCAAGATACTTTTATTGAAAAAGAATAAAATAAAGTTAATAGAAAATCAATATTTTCCCTGAAGGTATATGATGTGTAAGATAAGTAAATAGGATACTAGATTTTTGTTGAAAGAGAACCAATATCACATCAGTTTCAATAGTGTAAACACAAGTTCCCTTGCCTTTTGGTGTTATCACTCATGAGATATGAAATCACTTATAACTTCATGCAAGTGCAGGAAAGTAAAAAAGTCTTCTCAATTAAATCAGATTTACTGATATGGATTCATAGATTTCTGAGAGCCAGAAGGGACCATTTTGGTTATTTAGTATAACTTGCATAAACTGTCCTTGAACCTCTGAATTAATTAGTGCTTTAAGACCAAAATCATATTGATCCAGAACATGATTTTTTAATTTTTTTTTTTAAGAACCTGACCAGAATGGTTAATAAATTATTTTTATATAGAACAACCCTCATAGATTTTTTAAATGTATGATATTAGTAATACAGATTTGATTGATTCACTTTGAATTTGTAAATAAACATTTTTAATCACTTGCTATTTTCATACATTTTGGCATGCTACTACAAATCTGTCAAATCTGTGTTTGCCATGTAGGTGCTCACAAGACTGGTTAAATAAATTCTTGAGGTGGTTGGTTTTTGGTTTTTTTTGTACACTAAAGTATAAGCTCCTTTGTTAAATAGAAAAGGTTGTTGTTTTTTGTTTTGTTTTGTTTTGTTCCTTAACTGTAATAGAACTCCTGTGCCATCCTTTCTGAACAGCAGAAACAAGAATTTGATTTAGAATTAATATAACATCCCTAATCTCATTTACTATTCCTATTTCTGTCCCCAAAGATACCACATTAACATTTTTGGCTAGAACACTAAACTTGATAATTCATAGTCTGCTGGCTATTCAGGACACTCACAATTATTTTACAGAACAGAATATTTTGTCTTCTAATATGCATGTAATACAATATTTAGACTTGCAAATTTAAATTTGTCTGTATTTCATTATAGTATGTGTTTAAAAATTAATTCAATTGCCTGGCTTACTAGACGAGGTATTTTCTTAGAAAAGTTTGTCGCTTCTCTTAGTTATTTAGTAGTTCTCCAGTTCTTGTACCAGTGAAAGGTTCATCATTACCAGTAAGTCAGCTTCATGTGGGAATAACTTAAACGCCTCTATATAAATGCACGTAGCATGGGGAATAAATAAGAGGCATTAGAGATGTGAGCATTATTGGCATCACAGAGACTGGAGGGATGGCTGGTATGACTGGAGTATTGGAATGGAAGGATACAAGCTTGTCAGGAAGGACAGTGGGCATCTGTTACAGGCCACTCAACCAGGAAGACCAAGCAGATGATGCCCTTTATTAGTCAGGCAAGAGCAGCCTCACATGCACAACCCCTGGTCCTCATGGGGGACTTCAATCACCCCAATATCTGTTGGAGGGACAGCACGGCAGGGCATAAGCAATCCAGGAGGTTCCTGGAATGCCTTAGTGATAACTTCCTTTTCCAAGTGATAGAAGAGCNGGATATGGTGTTGGCGAGAACTTGTAGAGTAGGGCAGATGGTTAGACTTGATGATCCCAAGGGTTTCTTCCAACCTGAATGATTCTATGATTCTATGAAAAGTGCCAGGAGGCCTGTATGGATGAACAAGGATCTTCTGAACAAACTCATAGAGAAAGAGAAGCCAGGACAGTCAGCATGGGAAGTATACAGAGACAAAGAAACTGTGAGCAGCAAGGGATCGGGTTAGGAGAGATAAAACCCAGATAGAGTTAAATCTGATCAGGGCACATCAAAGGCAATAAGAAAAGTATCTACAGATATGTCAGTGATAAAAGAAAGACTAAGCAAAAAGTGAGTCTTCTTGNTGATAACTTCCTTTTCCAAGTGATAGAAGAGCTGAGGAGAGGTGCTATGCTGGACCTTGATCTCACTGACAATGAGGAGCTGATGGGCAGTGTGAAGCTCAAGGGCCACTTTGACTGCAGTTGCCATGAGACAGTGAAGTTCAAGATCCTTAGGGCAACAAGGAGAGCAAACAGCAAGTTCACTATCCTGGGCTTTGGGAGAGCAGACTTTGGAGTCTTCAGGGATCTGCTTGGCAGAGTACCATGGGACAAAATTTAAGAGGGAAGAGGGGCCCAAGAAAGTTGGTTAATATTCAAGGATCACCTCTTCTGANTCATAGAGAAAGAGAAGCCAGGACAGTCAGCATGGGAAGTATACAGAGACAAAGAAACTGTGAGCAGCAAGGGATCGGGTTAGGAGAGATAAAACCCAGATAGAGTTAAATCTGATCAGGGCACATCAAAGGCAATAAGAAAAGAATCTACAGATATGTCAGTGATAAAAGAAAGACTAAGCAAAAAGTGAGTCTTCTTGAGAAGGAAACAGGAGACCTGGTCACCCAGGATATGGAGAGGGAGGGCTGATGTACTCAATGACTTTTTTGCCTCAGTCTTCAAAAAAACCTTTTTGGCCACTTAAAAGGAAATGTGATTATTTTAGTCTGCAATAGAATGTGAAGAACATTTACTGTACTATTTTTTTGGTGCACACAGTATACAGTTGCTAATTCAGCTGGAAGGCCCAGTGTGTGTATACAACACAATCTTCCATTTATAACCTGTGTTTCTTTTCCTCTTGAATAATAGCTTTATAAAAAAATGCAGCACAGTAGACTAATAATTTTAAATGCCTTTTTTTTTCCTAATGTGTATCAAGCTGGCTTTGAAGAAGCCCATGCATTGTATAAATTTAATAAAGAATTTATATCAGATCTAGCCATGCTTAGTAGAGAACCAGCACTGAGATTTATGAACTTATATGGAGACAATATTTTCTCTTGTACAATTAAGGAGAAGGAAGAGAATAACAAAACCCAAATTGCAACCAAGCTGGTTCATGCGTTAATCTCTACTCTTTCAAGAGCAGTGAAAAATTTGGAAAAAGTTGAAGAACAATATTTCAATGTTGAACCTACATTTAAAGAAACTTAGTGGGATTGTATGGGTTTTCAGATCTCTACTCATAAGTCAGTAGTGTTCATTAAGTAGAAAGGGGGAAAGGAGGAAAAAGAACATGACTACTTTGGGCTTAAGGTTAGAGAAACAGCAAGTTATAAAGAACTTATTAAGCCAATATATTTTTAAGACTGAGACAGAGATACAGAATGTAAAGGGGAATTCATGTTCTCAGGCTAAAAAAAATGTATATATATAAATATATATTATACTATGAAAAACTTGTCAACAACCTGTGTTTGAAAAAATGTCTTGCTGTAGGTTCTTTCCCACATTTATACCACAAAGCTCAGGGACAAGGAATACCCTATCACACAGCTGGCTTTGGAGCTTTGACATGATTTGAACTGGGCCAAAAAGATAAGAAAAGTGTCCTTTTTGACTGGGTGTAGTTTATTAAACTGGCTGTGTTTTGTTTCCATAAATAGCATGTTGGCAGAAGTGTGGCATGGATGACACAATGAGCAGGGAGAATGGCAGCTCTACAAAAGGAACTTTTTTTTTCTCTTAGCTAGGTAGTTTGTTTTTCAGGTAGGATATTACTGTCTGATAAAACTCTTTAATCAAAAGTGCAGCATAAATTAGTTTTGCCAGTTGAGTGGTGAATGGCATTCCCTGTTCTTATATGGTGTTTGTTTCAAGCAGCTTTTATTAAGCTACTGAGATATATCTAAGTGATGTCTTTGTAGTAGTGATTATCATTAGTTACTACCATTTTGTCTATCTTTGAGTTTTCTTTTAAAAACAGATAATTACTAAAAGGACATAACAGATAATTACTAGAAAGGCATATAAGGAATTTTGGGTACCCACTGAAGTTCTCCATCTGTACTGCTAACTTTCACACCCTGTCTTGTCTTCAGCTGTTACAGGGCAAATCGTTTCCTAAATATCATAAATGGGATCTCCAACAAACAGGCAGTGGTGGAGGTGTGGATGAACAAATCAGTGGAGATTGTGATGATGAAGATGGTTGTGGAGGATCAGGAAGTGGAGAAGTCAAAAGAGTCCTGAAAATTACAGACAGTAAGTCCATTATTGTGTTTCCTTCGTACATTTAAATAGTGAATTGGCGTATTTTCCACCAAGAAAAAACATTGAATAATCTGGAAAAGGCGTGGAAAAGTTGTCTGTATAACGTTTCTGAGATTTACAGGAGTGGGACGGCAATTACAGAGGTTCTATGAGCATGGTATCATGATATATGAGTATCAGTTTCATCGTAACGTGTGTTAATACATATTTGACATAATGTATGCAGACCTCAACGCAGTATTGTAGTCAAATAAAAGGTGTCATTTAAACATAAGAGATTTGGCAGTTAAGCAGAGAAATTGTTCTAACTTTTCAGGGAACTCTGGGAAAATGTAAGTTGAATTTTATAGAGCACTATTGGAACCAATGTATTGTAGCCCACTCAACATCAATGCTTCTTACACTTTTTTCTGCTTTTCTTACTAGCGTGTGTGTGGTGTTTGGTTTTTCTTTTCTAAAACACATTTTTCTTCAAAAAATAATTTGTACACATTGGTGGCATAGATATGTGAGCGTGAGGGATTGTATTGGAGCACAAATAAGTTAACTACTTCTCTGCATCAGGATATTATTCTGTATCTCAGTGTAGAAATACAGACAGAGGTGATGGTAATGGAAGCTTGGTATCATCAAAATTGCATTTCTGCCTGTTGCATGGTGGGGTGGTTTTTTGGTTTGTTTGTTTCATTTTTCTGCATTTTGCTTGCAAAATTAAACTCTAATAGGTAAGAGGTCAAGATTGGTGTCAATCCCTGAATTTACCTATATTTACTGCATTAGAACATACTACAAGTTTACAAGCTCAGGTGAGAACCCCAGGTCTTTCTTGACTTGACAGTGACTTTAGAGCCACTTGAAATGTGGCTGTAAAGAAGTCATAGAGTGTGCTTGCCCAGTTCTGATCTAAACAACTGGTGAAATGAGACAGAGTATCCTGGAACATGCCTTAGCAGGTCAGTTTAGATTCAGCCTGAGATGCTCTTGC
This sequence comes from Jacana jacana, assembly GCA_013400555.1. NCBI lineage: Eukaryota > Metazoa > Chordata > Aves > Charadriiformes > Jacanidae > Jacana > Jacana jacana. Next base: position 7,202 of record VZTM01016209.1, on the reverse strand, counting down.
ACTGATTTTCTGCTATACTTCTGCTTCTGCTATACTTCTCTAGATGGGATTTTAAGAGGTCTACAAAAAGATTTGTGTGCGTGCTTCCTGAGAATGCATTTGAAGATTTAACTTCGGAAAACGAAGTTAGAGATCAAATATTTAAAACCAGATGTACTTTGGAATACTGGATATATACTGGATGTATCTATTTGATAATGACACTATGATATGGAAAGACTGTAAAATAATCTTAGAATATGACTAGGGCTATTAAGCAAGTATTATATGGCACAAAATTGCAGGAATAGTACATTTTCTTTCACCCTCTTCTACTGCATTAGAACTTTCTTCATAATGATACATTTGCTGTAATCTTTTCAAAATGTCAAAAATATAATTACCCTTCATATTCTCTGTGTACTACACGCATTATAAATCTCTAGAATTAAAAACTATGTATTAGGCATACTGAAGTCTGCATGCAGTGCTCTTTCATTTGAACTTTTTCTAAGATAATATTTAACAAAACTATGAGTCCATACTGTTCAATATAATGACTTTTGCATATATGTTAAGTCACTAGGTCCTTCAATAAGCTGTTGTGACTTTATGGATTTATGCTGGCATGTGTTTAATACTTGGAATGCACCTTAAAAGGTGTATTGAATGTATACCAGAAAGAGTCCTAGACAACATTACTTTGTTCTAGGCTAATACACATGCTTTCAGACATGGATTTTCTGTCCAATATAACATTCCAATTAGTAAGAATTTTGTTACAATTTAAGTCAGGAAAATCTTTGTCTTTAGAAATTACTTAAGTGTATATTTAAGATAAATATAACAGGAGCTTGACCAATTCATCTTGTGAAATGCTGTGATATATGAGTAGGACTTTGGGAATTAAAAGCTAAATGATTAAACTGGAGCACCAAAGAGTTTGAATGTGTGGATATGAACTCATCTTTTACTGTTGCAGTTTTAAACACATGCTCTTGTTACAGTTATTTTTTTGAAGAACCTTTACGTAAAAAGTACTTTTAAGAACTTTTAATAAACTCCAGAAGCTAGAAACCAGATACTTACTTCCTTGTCATAGATAATCATAGTTATAGAACTTTATAATGCATTTATGACTTTTGAGCCTTATCCAATAGGTATCATTAAAACGGGTGAAAAAAATTATTTGTGGGGCTAGTAATATACATATTTTAACTGCATCCATTATGCACATGATTAATTCACTCTACCTCATATTCTTTTGATACATGGAAACTTATGCATATTATTTTTTTACTCACCAAAGAAACTTGTAACAGCCGTCTTCCTCTGGGCAGCTTTGCATTCTCTCATCATCAACCAGGAAAGAAAGGGGAATTAGTACCTATTCTGTACTATAGTAGAGTCAAGCCTAGTTTCCTTTCTGTTAGCTGTTCCAAGGAAATGGTTCTGCCTGTTCCTAATGGAACCTGTTCCTAATGGTTCCTAATCTCAATAAGCTTATAAAGTATGATTCAAAAGTAGCCCTTTTAATTACATTGCTTTGTATAAAATGTAAAGACACATCTGCCTTTTTTTTTTTTTTATTCCATGTGATTGCCTTCTGAACGTGTGTATGATCCTCACATCTCACACAGGAACAGAGGAGAAGGGAGGAGACACATTTCTGCCAAGACAAACAGCTAGCAATTTTATATGTATGTGTAGCCTCTGAAGTCAAAGGTGAATTATTCCCACACCCGGTGTTACAGATGTAAGAATTGTTTTCACTTAGTGCTGGAGACTGACAAATGTGTGATGGTAGGCTTTAGGCTTTGGAAGGCCAACGAAGAAATTTGGTATTTGTGACTGTGAATGATAGCCATAGCATACAACGGTGCTTAAAATATGTTGTCTTTTGAAAAAAAAACTGGTTTTCATATCAGTCAATCCTTACATTACATTCAATATTTCAAAGCCCTACAATCGTTCTGAATACTTCAGTCTTCCTAAGTGCCTTTAAAATACAGCAAAAAGGTGCTGTTATTTGAAGGAATGGTACTAGAAAGGATTGTGCACTTTAAATTTATAAAATAAACAGTAGTATAAAGTCCTGACACTTCATTTGCTAGTTTTATTCTGCTCTAACCCAGGAGCTCCCACAGGACTATTTCATGCGTCACAATGAATTACCTCCTCAACACCCCCTGCAGAATGCAAGAGGTAATAACAACAAATACTTATCACCTATATCTTGATCTGAAACTGTTTTCAAACAGCTCTGTGAGGAAGGGCTTATGCTGATATCACTCCTCAGAGGTACTCAATGCCATCTATCAAAATTCTCATAAGACTTTCAGCAAGACCACTAATTTTCTGAAAAGCGTTCTACATCTGCTTTAACTTTTTTTTCTCATTTTAACATGGAGCATGGGTATTTCTTTACGAGAGCCAGAGATCTCCTTGTTCGGGGCTCATATATGTAGAAACATCAAGGGTGTCTTTATGCGTAAGGTATATACAAGCAAACCTTGTTTCTCACCTGTTTGATTTTTATCTCACCTGGTATTCATCCCATCTGAGGGAAAAAGTCTCCAAAATGTTTTTTGGTTTTTTTTCTAGGACTACCTAATCTGTAGTCCTAATCATTTTCTTGTTCAGACTATGCAATAGAGGGAAAGTAACTCTGAAAAGGCTTTATGTTGTGGTTTAACCTGCCAGACAGCTAAGGACCATACAGCCATTTGGTCATTCCCCTCAAGTCAGGAAGAGAATTGAAAAATAGGTAAAACTCGTGGGTAGAGATAAAACCAGTTTGTTAGGACAGAAAAGAAGGGAAACTAATTATAATAGTAAACAATATACCAAACAAGTGATGTACGATACAATTGCTTACCACCGAGTGATGCCCAACCAGTTACCAAGCAGAGTCTGCCATCCCCCAGCCAACTCCCCTGGTTATATTCAGCACAATGTCATATGGTATGGAATATCCCATTGGCCAGTCTGGGTAAGCTGTCCTGGCTGTGTCCTCTCCCAGCTTCTTGCACACCCTTCACTGGCAGTGAAGTGCAGCCTCTTCACTGGCAGGGCAGTATGAGAAGCTGAAAAGTCCTTGATTTTGTGTAAGCACTGCTCAGCAACAACTAAAACATTAGTGTGTTATCAACATTATTCTCATCCTAAATCAAAAAATATGGTAGCACTATATCTGCTACTAGAAAGAAAATTATGCCAGCTGAAATGATACCTCCATGTAAAAAGAGGGTACTATGATTCAAATAAACCAGTCAGTATCACTTCTCTAATTTTATCTTGCATTCTCAAGTCTCAAACATTCTTTCTCCTCTCACTGCTCCTTCACTCACTTCAGTATAATTCCTTTATTATTATTATTATTTTTATTTTTAAAAAAGAACAAAACAAAAAAACAACCTGATTGTGATGGCACCTTCTGTGATCAAAGCTACTTAAAGCTAGCACATGTGTAAAACTTCAGTAGGCTCCCTAATTCAAGGAGAGCAAATATCACTAACTGCTATACCTGGAAACGTGCATATTCTGTAGTGGCTTTTCCGTCTTGCCTCTCACCACTGGCAGGCCTACCCAGGGCAGGGCATGACACAATATTTTTCTAAAGTAGAGTACAAAGAGTAATATCAATTCAGTAATACCAACACACATGAACAGGTAGAATTGGAAGAAAGTGCAATATCAACACTGATTGTGGTATTGCTCTTGTACAGGTACAGCTGCTTCTCTTGGTTGCTTCATCAGCCATTCCCTTCCTAGATAGGCTGGAATTGAACAGTTACTGTTCACTGAACAAAATAACTAGTCTGAGTACACATCTTAGCTGTGCTATAACACATGATTTCTCTGAGGTAATGTTCATTCAAAGTACTAGGCTGATATACAAGAGGAAAAAAAGATTATTTTAGGCAACAAAGGCAAATGTGACAAAATGACGGCATTTATCTTGAATTGTCTTTATTAAAAAAAAAAAGAAAAGTCTGCCATTAGGCACACAGGACTTAAATAAATCATCACAAGACTAGATAGAGACAGATTCACCGAAGGAGTTAAATATGAAGCATGGGAATACATGGTCTGAATTGGTAGTGATAGACAACCACACATCCCGTCAAATGCTAAATGAAGAGCCTCTGGATTGCTTTAAAACATATAATGTAATATATCATCAAAATTATATCATGTAATCTTAAAATATTTTTAATCTCTATTTTAACTAATTAGGAAGCAAACTTTAAAATATATGTATACAAGTGAAATAGATTAAACATTCTAATGAAGAATAATTTCTTTGATGAGGAGATGTCTCCTGAAATATTTTTAGGGGGTTGTATTTGAAAAGTCCAGTCTGGATTTGCTGATTTACTTCAAAATATGTCAATGCTTCTACCACAACTGTTTAACAATAGATGTATTGTTGGTCAGTGTCTTTGCGTGCATCTATATTTCTGGGTATTGGAAGACCAATATCTTCATCTCAGAAAGTAATTAGTATTAAAGTATTAGAAATATAGTCTGAAAGTAATCCCTTGCACACTTCACAGCCCCTTTCCTTAAACATCTACTGTCTAATTAAACAAATGTGACAAAGCTTAGTGAGCAAAGAGGTCTGAAAGTTACACTTTTTGCCTAAAAAGTTGTCAGTGTGGTATCAGGTAACACAGTTAATCCATTCCCATGTTCCCTGGGCAATGTCTATGCCATTCATCATCCTCAGCTCCAAAAGTAAAACACTGGGTTCCAAACCATCACAGAAATGACGTGAAAGGCTAATCATTAGATTTCTGCTGTTGGTGGGTGTCCCAGATTCAAAGACTGTAGAAGATTGGTGGAATGTGTCAGATAGTGAAAGTAGTAAAATCTCCATTGTGATGTTTGCCATCTATTATACTACTTCAAACTCTTGTCTGCATTCTGTTTTACCTCAGTAAAGGGAGATTTTGGGTTTTATTTTTTTTTACACACAACAGAATTCTTCCTAATCCTCCATGGATAATGTGAAGTGTCCGTATTCAGGAGTTTTTGGAAGGGCTACATGACTTCACTCTTTACATGTTCACTGAGTTCAGAACGTCTCAATTCTATTAAAAATGAATTTAAAAAAAAATTAAAAAGTTCTTGCTGTAACCCCCAAACGTGGTATATAAGTATTGCACTAACTTTTAACACTTGCTTTTATACTCAGATTTTATAATGTGTTTTGTGGAACGGGTATGATCAACCATTTCATGTTTAGCTGTAAAAACTGTTATTTAATGATAGTGCTTGATGTATTTAAATGGAATTGAATGAAGACTTTTTTTAACCTTAAAAAATTGTCCAAGAAATAGACTGCGTATTCCCTATCTCATAATTCTGTCTATAATTGGTGATTTGTCTTTGAGAGAACACATGTGAAAGAGGATTGTAGAGAAGTAGCAGGAAATAAGGGATCTTATGGGACATTCCACCTCATTTTCAATGTGAGAAAAGAGTGGCCCTACCCCAATGTAGCATCTGCTGTGACTTCTGCACTAATTCCAGGCAAAAACATGTTTTCTCATACAAGTTTTTTTTTCACCTGTTCCATGGGAGGACCATTCAGAATTAATTTTATAGCCTGCAGTGGGAGACTTGACTTATTCACTGTTTAAGATAGGACTGTGTCTGTAATTGACTTTCTGGTCCTCTGTAATTTTTTCTGTGCTTTTTGGTCTGAAATTAGGTGAAACAAGCAAATGGCCTCTTACTTATAAATTCAGCATATAACTCGTTGGTTCAAACAGCTCAAAAGTGTCTACGTATCCAGAAGACCAATCAGAAGAATTTGGCTTTTTTTCCACTTTGTATCCTAGCAAACAGCTTAAAGGATGCCCACGCTGCTGAGAAGGAAAAGTCAGAAGCAAGTGAATGAACCCAGGGTGAGGAGTGAGTTTTCCTTTCTGCCCTGTTAATTGTAATCTCCAGGCTGATAAATTACACTTTTATTACTGTTTCCTACAGGATGCTAACTTTATTTGTATGTATGGCCAATTAGTCTAAAAATAGTTCAGGTGATACTCAACCTGCATCATACCTTGACCACTCTTGACCATTCTGATTATTCCAAAACGGAACTTCTGAAGATCGGTAACCTACAGAGGAGAATCCAGATGGGAAAAGGACAGATCACAGTATATCCTCTGCGCTCAAGTTCAGGGGGCATAAAGTATTAGGCACTGAGAAAGAGTAAGGCCGAATTTGTTCAACAGGCAGGTGGTGTGCATTAACACTTTTGAAGAGAGGCATTGGCGACTTCCCTTCTACTACCGTGGAAATAAGAAAGCATTTAAGTCATTCTCTATGCAGATAAATAGCTGTAACTTCCATTATCTTGTTCCTTTTCCTCAGGAAATTTAAAAGAACGAATAAGAAAGCAATATATATCAATACTTTGCTGGAAAGTTTGTTTCTTTACTGGTAATTCTGAGTGTGAGAATGTATATATTGGTTCAATGAAATAGTGCATCAAATAAAAGGCTGCAATTTTCAGGTAACTTCAGAATCAATGGTACTATTATAAAATAATTCCCATCAAGGTATAACCTCATATTATTAATGTAGGTAATTTGTAATAATTACGCTGCTCTGATTTGGTGTGTTTTATACCAGTGAATATACAGGTTAATGCTTTTTCATAATGTAAAACATTTGAAGAGCAGCTGTGTGTACATGTGTTTGTCCTAGGCTCTGTCATAAGAATCTCCTGTTGAGTGTAACAGGTTAATATCAGGTAATGCACTGTTGAAAAGTACAAATGTTATATTAGCTGACTTCATTTCTGCCTCTGTGTGATTTCCCTCTGCAAATTTTATATAACCCTTTTATATAAGCTTACTTGTTTTTGAATTAGTAATCCAACCTGACAGTACAGCTTTAATTCATTACTCGGGTTAAATCAATCACTGAAGAAGTACAAATGTTGACTCCTGACAAAAGATTTTGTTCAAGAGAGAGTTGATAATCTTTAAATAGGAAACAACTAGAAATTGAAATGTCATTTATTTTTTCCACTGCATAATATGAATATGCAGGTCACATCTTCTTATAGAAGGAGATATGAGGAAGTTGTCTTGTAATTTTTCTCAGTTTTTACATAGTATTTCAAATAGAACTGTTTGATTTTTTCTCACATTGCTTCATGTCATTATACATCCAGCAACTTTACCTGTGCAAGCTTCATAGCCTGG
>VZTM01016202.1:123686-204064 GCA_013400555.1 Jacana jacana | reverse complement strand
TTAATTGTGAATTTTTAACTACATTCGCTATGGCAGTTCCACAGGGCCCCTGTTTATTCAGAAATAGGCCAGTGATGTCCATTTCACAGTCACATGTGTGCTTTAGTGGAACAATTACATCTACTTTGGAGAAACTTGTTGCCATTATAAAATGGTTTTACACGGTAACCTTTATGTCTGGCAGTTTTACCCGCTCTGATAGCACAATTCTGGTGGGAGAGGTTTTACAGCAAAAGAAAAGGCCTACCTTGCTGTTTCTTTGCTGTTCCTTCTTCGTGGGAGCTGGCTGCTGTCAGTAGCCCAGGAGGTTACCATAGCGAGCATTTCCATAAGGCTGAATATACGGTGCACCGTGCAAAAGTCATGCTGGAAAAAATGACAACCCAGCTCGTAACTTCCGAAATACAGTTGTTCTGCAACTTGCTTAAGGTTTATAGTGAATGCAAAATTGGTCAGAAACGTCTGATTTGTAAGACAAAAAGTTATTAATGGGAGATTAGTCTTGTTCTTGCTGGGGCTGTAACTTGTGGCATCTATAGCACCTGGCAGGATGGATTCCTGTTTCAAAACAGCCAGCTTTTTGGGTAAAGTAAATCAGCATCAAGATGAAAATGTATCAGATAACTGAAAACACGGGGTTCCTGGGTGGTAGGTTCTGCTGCCATGGACTTTACAATTGAAAAAGAGTAAAAAAGCATCTGTCTTTCAAAAAGATCATGTTGAGGAAGAAGACTTAGTGGGCTTCCTGCCTTCCATTTGGCCATTTCCTCTTTTAGTTTGAGTTTGTGAATTGTTGCTGTGATTGAAGGTTGAGAAGGAAATCTGGTTCTTCCCAGAACTTGTGTTAAGTGGAAAAACGGGAAGATGGTGCTGGACAAGACAGACAACAAAATCAAACTCTACCTTTTTCTTTTTTCTACGGCTCCTGCCTAAGGCCTGGCTTGGAAGTGTTGGGAGAAGGGCTTTACTCATGTTTGGTGCATGTCTGCTGGGCAGTTACGTTGGAAGGCTTCAGAATGCTGTTCTGTTAGAGCTGGCATGCACGTTCTCCACGGGAGACAGCAGTGCAAGATAGATAGCAGAGAGACTGGCGGATCCTAGTCGTTATTGATCTGTATGGTTTTTCCTTTGCAGTTTTTTCCCTCTCTACTATTAATTTGTTGGTATTGAATTATCTTATCTGATTCTTAAACCTGGCAAATCTCCTAAGCAATTGCTGTGTGGAACGGAAAGGTGGGTTAAGTGTAAGATGACATGTTAATTACTGATGTAGTTTGCGTGGTGTTATCTTTATATTCTGGGAACTCTGTCTCGTGGGGAGGGTGTCAAAGAGTATTGCAAAAATACATTTGTCATGGCATGTTTTGGTAACGTGTTACAGGGGGGGTTTGTTGTCATTTCCCAGCAGACCCGTGATAGCTCTAGACCTTAGCCTTTCTGTCGTGCTTACTTCTTGAATCTACTGTGTTGTTAGAAATCACTTTAAGATCGTTACTCTGCTTCCACTTGTGAAGTTTGGCCGTGGCGTGATCGTTGCGTCGTGATGCAGACATCAATACAGTCACTTCGCGCTGGCTTGACTTAAGTGATCGTTCTACAAGTGATGCACTTTAGACACATGGCAACTTAATTACATGGACACGTTGACAGTGAAATGACTCATGTTAAATTCACTAAAGTGTCCTTTAAGTGCAGGAGAAATTGAAACCTGGGCTGTGTTTAGTAAGGGGTGTTTTAGGGAGAGAGCTTCCCGATACCTATCGACACGACACAGGGCTGGCATTACACCCATTGGTGCTCCATTAACAGCAGCAACAGGCAGTCCTAGCGTTACGGAATAGTCTTCAGGTTTGGTTTCTTGGCCTTTTAAATGTGTGTTTCTCTATCTTGCAGATTGATCATTGAGTTAAAGCTGTGTAGCCTGTGCAAGTTACCAGTGTTTTCTGGAGCTATAATGGCTTTCTTATGTGTTGTCCATCCGACTCACCTTGCTTGAGGATTAGCAGATTTTTCCTGTCCTCTTTGTTTTGGGAGCTTTGAGCATCTGCTGGGAGTGGACTTCACTTTGTGCCCATTTCCTTCTGCTTTTGGGATAGGGCTATCAGGTTTTAGGTCAGAGGTTTAAATTTGAGGTGGGTGTTGTTTAAAGCTTTTAGTTTGTGTTTTTTTTCCTTCCTTAGAACATTACTCTTACTTGAAGTAAGTAAGGGGGTAAGAGTTGATTTTTATTGTTGTTTTATTTTGATTCAAATGCTTGCTGAAATTGTCCTGAAGGTAAATGTTGCACTAGTATGCAAGAGCCTGAAAGGGTGATTTAGCAGTTCATGATCTGCAAGTGTAGCAAAAGTTGAAAATAAGAGTAAAATTCAATGTTAATTATAAATTAATATCTTATTATTTTAGAAGCCATGTCGTCAGTGTGATGGGATTTTTAATGTAATCACTTTTTTTCCATTGCTCCATAATTCTTTCCACTGCTCAGTTTTCTTTGTATTGATAAAAGCTATGATAGAAGCATCAAGATGTTACTTATTGATCATTTGATTTTAAAAATGGTTTTAATTCTAAGGGCACAGAATGTTTTTGTTGTTTTAAAGTAAGACTTGGTAGATGTAGAACACGTGTGCATGTTGTGCTCGCTCTGTATCCATGCTGGTTTTAACTCTCTTTCCCTAGACTTCACTGGTAGCCCTTGTGGATTGGTGGTGATCACAGGGAAATTGTCGTTGTTGTTGTTGTTATCCTACTTTGTGGGTGAGATTGTGTTTTTTAAAGTGGTTTTAGCAAAGGTCATTCTGTGGAATTGAAGTATTAGAACATGAATTCTGCTGTGTTCTTAATAGGGCATCTCTTAGGGGAATCACTTGTTTGAATATTTCAAGTGTTCCTGTATGAGAAAGGAGAGCGTGAGCTTAGGCTGGAACAAGATATTCTGTGTATTAGCTGGGACTCTGCAGGTAACTCTCCATGTCTCTGGGAAATAGTGTTTTAACTAATGCAAAGCTGCATCGTAGTTACAGAGCCCTAGATGAATGCTCTAAAAACACTTTGAAGATGGAATGCAGTAAGTTTTAGGGGTAGCTTTCCACTCCCTTTGGATTATCACCCACAGACACCACTGTGGAGTGTTTTTCTAGGAACTGTGCAAATCAACGAGGCCTGGGAGCCACAGGACTAAGGAAGCCCCGGTCCCAAGGTCTCTTTCTTCCTCCGTTGCACCCTCCTCTTCCCTTTCTTACCTCTTTGGGATTCTCTGCGATATCTGCATTAGTGTTTCTTTCAGTGGAGACAGATATGTTTAGATTTCTTTTCTTTGTGAAAATAAGCATCCTCCTACAACACTTGTAGGATCTTAATGTGGAGACCCCCTCTGTCATGTTCTGTTGATGAGGTTTGATGAAGAGTCAAGAGAGAATAGGCAGAGCACTCTGCACATGCAGATGTTTCAAATTAATTGTGAGCCTTCTTTACTAAGAAAATCAGGTAAGCAGGAACGTTACAACCTGAAGAGGACTTCATCAAGCCATCTCTTCTGTAGATGCTTGACTCTCATACTGGGATTTTTGCTCTTTCGGACTGTGTTTTGGGTTTTTTTTTTTAATATGACAGAATGTTCTTAAATGACACTAGCTTTTTGCTGCAGATGTAAACAATGCAGCAATAAACAAGAGGAAACAAGAGGAGTTTTCCCTTCACGTAAAGTAGGCGGAAGCCACACATATTTTATTTTGGGTTTTTTCACCCATTTGGGTTTGGCAGGTGGACGGATTGCAGGTGCTTACCTGCAGTTCAGGTGGGTCACTAATTAATCTTAACGATTTGTTCAGATTATGTGGACATCTAAAATGTGATTATTGTCCCTAGAGTCACCCTGAGTAGCAGCTTGCTGATTTTCAAGGTCATTGTTTATATTGCTGTGGCACTTCATTTACACTGGTTTATTTGCTGTTACACTTGAGGACACTCTTGTTCACTACAGAAAAGATCTTTTTCTTCAAACAGATGAGTTGGGAAGGAGACTAGTAGAATTTGATGTTATCTAAAAATGATGCAGCTATTAAACCAGCTTTGTGATTCTCTGAGGGTGCTGGTGAGAGAGAGAAGAGATGCATCTTGGATTTATTTTTTTTTTCTTGAAGAGCAAACTATGCAGGTCTGAGCGACCTCCTCTCCCATTTTGGCTGATTGGAGTCGAGGGCTCTCAGCATATCTCAAGAGATGCTCTGTCTTGCAGAATTGGGTCGTTGGTTGAAAGTAATGGTGGCGGTGGGGATCCCTGCAAGGTTTGCTGTTTGTCACTTAATCTTTTTCAAGGATGTAAGGACTGGAGCTGTGGGACTGAAGTAGTCATCAAGTGGATTGGAGAAGATGAACTCCATCTTGATGTATTTAGAGGCTGCAGTCTCTATTTCTTCTGGGGATGGTTGAGAGAAAGCCATAAATAGCACCTTCAGATTTGTCATTGTTTCCAGAAGAAACCGATCACGTCAGGAAGTGAAGGCACTTCCCCTCTGATGCTGGGTACACGTTTATTACAAATGGCTCTCTGAGTTCTGTGGGTGTCTCACCGCTCTCTACTGGAGTAAGTCATGTCTTGGCATTTCTTACCTTTTTTTTGGTCTCTTGACCTGTGAAAATATATATGAACCTAAGATTTTCCTTTTCATTTGGGATCTTTTTTTTTTTCTTTTTGTACCTTGGCTGCAGTAAATGCATTTAGGAATTTCTAGCTCATTGGGAATTGTGGTAATGAGCCCATAGAGTGCACACAGCAACTGGAGTTGCTGCTTGAGTGTGCGCTTTGCTCTGTGCGTGAGGAGCCGTGGCCCCGGGTTAAAAAAAGAAAGTTATTTCTCTTGAAATCATAACACTTAAAAAGTATTTTAAATCTAAGGACTCTGAGACCCCATTGTGCTGTGAAGCCTTGTCTGAAACTGGGGTGGGTTTTTTTTCTAAGTGTCTTTCTCTCTTGTCAAAGCATCTCCTCTTGAAAGGAGGCCACTGTTGGCCTCAGAGCCCGGTCACTTTGTTCCGAGAATGGGGACATGGTGCTGGAAAACCTGTGGTGATTCTAAGCCCTACCGAGAAATCCGATTGAAGCCTCACATGTATGTATTACATACACAGGCTTCCTCATGCCTCTATCTGTCTGTTTGTGTATATGTGTATTAGTATGTATTTTTTCCTGATGTCAAGTTCCAAATATGCCCCTATTGATATGTAAGGGCTGAACTGTTCCAGTGACAGTGTTTTAATACAAAGGACAAGATCTGTACAGCAAAATTCTTAACAAAATGTGTGGATCAGCAGCGCCAGCGGGCAGGCAGGGGGAAAATGTGGGATGCTGTCTTGCGGCTGGACCAGCAGAACTCAAATAATGCGCATCCTAAAAGAGAAATTATTGAAGAAACCGGTGGTTCCTTCCAGGATTAGCTCTGGTGATTGCTCTTTAAAGTGTTACCATGAGGGTTAAACTAATGGCCCTAAGAAATAATGAAAGCACAGGATCAGTCAGAAGTGTTACATATATAGCACTAATTGGCCAATTGAACTGAACTAATCAACTCCTTTTAAACGAATGTGACCATGGGCACAAGCATATGAAAATCCTCCCCTCTTTAAGGGAAGTTTTTTCTCCTTTATTTGCAAAACAAGACTTAATCAAGTTAGCAGCAAGGCTGTTCAGTCCAGTGGCCAAGAGCAGTCTGTTTTCTGAGGTGGTTGTTTTATATCTTACATTATTTGTGCAGCTTTTTAATAGATTTGGGTGAGGGAGGAGGAATTAAAATTTCAATTCCTGTTGCAATTGTGACCAAATCTTAGTTTTTGAGCTTACTTCCTAGCAAGTGGAAGTGTGTATTTTGTCACTCCTCTTGATGAAAGTCAATGTATTTGGGAAGTGGCTTGGCTGAGTAATCCAGAGTTGATTGTGATAATAAGCTTGTTCTAGAGGATTCTACTCTTGCTGCAAGTGTGGAGGGGGTGTGTCCAACAGTTGGTTCATCTGTTTTTGTGTTCTCAACCAGTTCAGCGTATCTCAGTAAGAGACTGAAAACTGAAAAATCAGGGAAGATTGTGTTTTATTTTCCCAGTCTGGGTGCAGAAATAAGACAGCAGTATAATAGCTGGAAGGAGAAGATGAGGAAAATCAGCTCTCTTAATTGCAGTTATTGTTCCTTGGTTTAATCTTTGTATCTATTAAACTGAAAACCAAAATATTGTTTTCTTTGTATCTGCTTTCTTGTTATACACTTTTAAGGTAAGAATGTTTCTTAGCAAAGTAAAATGAAAGCTTTCATTTCTAATTGGAGTCCAATTTCCATGTAAACACAATTTGACACAAATTATAATTCTTATGATTATCCAGTAAGAAATACAGAAATTATCTTTTTATAGTAAAGCTAGGATTGTTATTTAAATATTGCATTGATACTTTGTTTCCAGACAGTGGCTGAATCTCATAGGGAACTAATTTGGAGTTATTGAGGAATTGCAGTGTTAGGTAGTTTAATATGCTTTTATTTAAGAGTAGACTGGATGTGGTGTTGGGGGATGTGGTGTAGGGGAGAACTTGTAGAGTGGGGCTGATAGTTGGACCCCATGATCCCAAGGGTCTCTTCCAACCTGAATGATTCTGTGATTCTATTTAAAGCCCTGCTGTTATGTAGATAATGACATCAAAATAACGCTTTGTTAGTCTTCATCTTTCCTATATGCAAATGTGAGTGACAGATAATATCAAAAAACAGTATAAAAATTGCCTATCAACCAGTGGAGGTACCTTCATAGAAAAATAGTGGTGTTGATGTTTCCAAGTAGATGTCTTTTCAGAAGGCTGGTTTACGGTGATTACAGTGGTCAGGCTGGGAGATTCTCTGAAACAAGCAGTGTATTTTGGATTTCAAAGACTAACGGTGTATGAATTCTTCGTTACCTGCTCAAAAGGGCGAAATCTGCCTTACTGCAATGCAAAAGCTTGATTTCTGACAAACAGCATGGCAAAATCCACTTTAATGTATAAAGTTAACTCTTCCGAGATCCTACCTTAGCAGTGGGAATTGAAAGAAAAATACCAGCGTGATACCTGTTGGAGGTGGCTGAGAAGTTTCTCTGGGTTGCTGGAGGAAGAGCAGCTTCAAGTGTAGCTTAACTTGTGGTGAGCGTGAAAATCACCGTAATGTGTCAGACCAGGACACCTAGTCCTGTGTCTCACCTCAGAAACCTTCTGAGTGAGGATAAGAAACAGTGAAGCAGAGCACAGCCCTTCTTGCAGTGGGTGACGCGGCTGTGGAGGCTGCGTGGGGACCAGCGATCTGACCTGGTCTCTATTGGTTTGTCTGATCCCTTCTGAATCTACACCTTCCCGTGGTCATCAGTCTGCAGTTTAGTTACACGCAACATGAAAAGGTGCTTCAGTTCGTGTTATCTGGTTCTTGTGGCAGGAGAAATAGTGAATAATCTTTATGTATGCTTCTTCATGCTAGTTGTGGCTCTGCACGTCTCTGTTGTGCTTTTCCATAGCTGCACTGCTCAGCTTGAAGGAACCAGCTCTGTTGTACAGAGGATGCTGAAGCCTGTCCACAGCTCGTGTATGTGAGCAGTGCTGGACTGGGCAGGGCTGCTCTTTCTGGCTGTGGGTATTTCTTAACTTTCCTATCAAAATGAGTTGTATATCCGTCTCTTGTTAGCACAGAAGTGTGTCAAGCCTCTGATCTTCTTTCATACCTTTTTTCGTGCATCTGTTAGTCTCCCCATGGCTGTTTGACACCAGCACTACGATTTCTAGAATTGTTTTCTTTGCCATTCCTTGGGACTCTTAATGAGCATGGAATTGATGCTGCAAGAGAATTAGTCATAACAGTTTCAAAATCCTGAGTTGCAGTAGCTAATTTATATCTTGTTGTATAGGTGAGGTTATTTCTTTCTCTATGTCTTATTATCCTGCCTTTAATTTCATTTTCTATTATCCTGCAGTTCTTAGCAAACAACATCTATTTTTCATCTCTTAAATAGTTCTGTATTGTCTTAAAGCTTTGCACTTATTTCATGTTTGTGTGCTTCTCTGGAAAAGCAGGACTCGGTATAGACTCATTAGTCCTCCTTGTATTGTAAAATATTACTTTTTAATTCTGTCATTACTTCCTGTCTTTTTAACTAGCATTTGGAGTGTGAGATGATCTTCCAGGAAATGCTCCAAAAGGATTCAAGTCTTTGTGGACAGTAGTAGGTCCTGGAAAGACAGTACTGTGTTGATGGCCACCAAGCTTGCAAAGATGTTTGCTTTCCTTAACTTGTGTTGAAGATGCTAGATGGGAATTAATAGTGCTCAGAGCTTCCCACAGCTGGAACCTGAATGGTGTGCACCAGCCTGATGGATTTGCTTTTTTCTGTTTCCAGTAGCTGTTTCTGTACTCGGATCCCAGGCAAAGGACAGCAGGATGCTGGGAGCTCAGGGGGGTGTGCTAGCCTCTGGGTGCATGTGGCCACAGCTTCTGTTGTTGTTGGCCTTAGGACGTTTGTGCAGGTATTTCGCAGGGGAGAGGGAGAAGGAATTAAGTTGGATGAAACTAAATTGCATCCGTATAGCAACATTAACACTGAAAAAGTATTTCCATATACAAAAGACTTTTAAAGTGTTACTTAGGGCTTACAATGCACAGTTCTTTTTTAATTTAAGGAAGTCTCCATTGTGATGGTGGAGGATGTATAAACCAGAAAGGCTGATAGCACTTCTTATGTGTTCCTGGTAGTTTTTGACCACCCTCTCACTTGAGGTGACCATTAAACTCGGGCCTGGCCTTGATGCCTAGGTTGTGTTATATCCTTCGTAAAACTCTTGCTTCTTGAGAAGTTATTTGATGAATTAACTTAATTAAATGATGAAGCTTCGTTACATGAAGTTATCATTGACTGGATCTGCTGTGTAGCATGTGGTATGGAATTTAATACTGGTGCTTTCAACATTTGAAAAATCTTACTCTGAATTTCCCAGGTTGTGAAATTCTTAAAATGCTTCAGGTATGGATTCCAGGCCTCCCCACAGCCACCAACCCTGTGTGCTGCGGTGTGAATAAAGCACCAACTACTTCAGTTTGGAAAATGGCAAAATGAACAGCTTTTCTCTAAATGGAAAGGATCAGCTCAGTCTCTTTGCTCGGTGGAGATCCCTGTGTCTGACACCTGTGGGGTGTGCAGAGCAGAACATGGATTCTGCATTTAATCATGTTCTATGGGGATACACCACAGCCCAAAGGATTTATATTCCATGTCAATTACTTACTCTTGCTTATGAGGAAGTAAGGATGTTCGAGGTGGTTGAATCGAGAAGCCAGACAAGTGATTTAATTTTATTCTTAATGAGTGTTTTTCTGTTGGCCCTTTTGAAAAATCCATTAAATATTTAGTTTTCTGTCCATTTTGTGGCCCTTTGCTTCTGGGTGTGCCCAGCCCTGGTATAGAAGAACAAGTTTTTAACCTTGTGTGTTTAGAAGACTGTGTTTTTATGAACCATAAGGGCTAACAAAGTCCCTTACAAGAATTAAAGTTAAGATACTGCAGAGGTGTTGACCTCAGCTTTGGAAAGCTTTTAGGAAGCATTCTTTTTCTAGGCCAGTTCTTCACGAGGTTTATGTGCTTGCTTTGCACAGAGATCTGCTAAGTCATTTTTTTACCTTCTCCTTACTCCTAGAAGTGGTGGTGGCAGTGCTTGTCTGTGCAATTTCCAGTTGCAGCTGAGGGCAGCACTTAAGTGTGAGATGGTGTAATTTACATCCAAGGCTGCACTTTGTGCTTAATGTTTTGCTGGCACCTCCATATCTGTACTGAGGAAATCAAAACAGACTCTGGCTGTCAGCAGGGATGTTTCTTAAACACAACCAGGCACATGGTCGTCTTTTCCATTTAATCAAGAGTATATTTAAAATTGCATTTCACAGCGGAAGCACGTGCTTATAATACATACAGGTACTTCTAGTGGGTTTAGCTCTTAAGAATTTCCGTGGGCCTATAGTTAGATGCAGCAGAAGAAAATCTAGGAGACTTGATAAGAGGCCTTTTTAAGGTAGTGTTTTCAGAACACGGGTATCCTTTGATTTTTCCCATTTTTCACTTTTTCTGGTATCCTGCTGTAAAATTTAAATTCGGATTTAATAACCACAAGTACTGCTGCAAAAGCTGAAGTGGAACCTGAATGCAAGAATATTATCTCTTTTTGTATTTATATGTTAAAATCTGCAATAAGGTTCAGTGTCGCCACAGAGTGATGCCTAAGAAAATATGCACTGAACTTTGCAGGGATGGGGCTGCAGAAATAATGCAAATAAAAAAAGTATGAATTTGAAAACACTTTTTGTGACAGTGCAAATATTCCAGTGTTGTCAACATCAACCTTTGAAATCATACTCCTAAAAATAGAGGAATCTTTTTCAGTTGCACTCTGTCTTCTGAGCCCTTAGGCTTAAATCTTGTTTTCTCTCTGTATGAACAGAAGTGCAGAAAAAGTCTTAACATGAGAACAGATTTTCATGTAATTTTACCACTCCTGATGCTGGGGTAATAAGAACATCATCACTTACTGTGATCTCCTCACTAAAACCCTGTGCTGTCACTATTCTTAGGCCTTTTGGCGTGTTAGTGTTATTACAATTTGAAATTTGGATCATTGAAAGCTGTTGTCTTTTTTTAATCTTTTTTTTTTTTCCTCTTTTTAGCTTGCAGTACTTTTTAAAGGGAGGAATGGGAAGGAAGAATGTCAGTTAATGAGCAATAACAAAAGGCAAAGCCATATTTTTGTTGTGTTGCCTGGAGAGAGAGAATTCCATGATTTAGCCCAGCTCAAAATACTGTAATTCCATTTAGGAGGAAAAGATACGGGGGGAAAGCTGTGTTCTGCCATCACAGTTTGTCTGTGCAAAGAGTGGTGGAGTCTTAGCAGTGACTCAAATGGAGCTCTAGCAAGTTAAACCAGCATTTCACTGGATAATGCAGAAACAGTTCACAAGCTACAGTGAAAATAGGTGGCTGTTTGGCTCCCTGTCAGAAGGTTTGAAGATCATGGTTGGTTGAAGATGTTCCAAGATCAAATGCGGGGACTTTTGAAGATTATTTATGTTGACGCCTGAAGTCTCTCAGAATAAATCAATCCACCAAGACCTATACTGGCTTTATAGCCAGCCCCAGTGTGTATGTTCTTCTCGGTTTTGTAGATTTAAAATGCCACAGTTAAAGCCTTGTTGCTCTGAAATGTTTTCTCAGCCTGTTATGAAACTTACACACTTCACTGGAACAGCCAGAGTGCTGCTTTAACACCTGAAGTGGATGAAGTAATCCAGTCTGCAAGGTGAGGAGTGACAGTATTTCTGTGCTTTTAGCCTATTATTATTGCTGCTTGGATGTAATGTTGAGAGATGTGCTGGCGGTGGAACCGAAATAGTGGCCAAGTTCTGTGCTGTAAGTAATGATAGCAGGAAAAGGGTTTTCTTTTCACATGTGAAAAGTTAAGTGTCAGGAGAGTGGATAGTGACACAGTGGCTGTCTACTGAAGCCAGCTTGTCTCTGTGAGATTTGGTGGATCTTGCAGGTAGAACTGTTTAGTTTGAGGAAGAGGAGGCTGAGGGGAGACCTCATCACTCTCTACAACTGCTTGAAAGGGCACTGTAGAGAGGTTGGTGCTGGTCTCTTCTCACGGGCAATTAGTGACAGAACAAGAGGGAATGGCTGCAAGCTGCAGCAGGGGAGGGTTAGGCTGGACATTAGGAAAAAATTCTTCACAGAAAGAGTGGTCAGAGCCTGGAATGGGCTGCCCAGGGAGGTGGTGGAGTCACCCTCCCTGACTGTGTTTCAGAGTCGATTAGATGTGGTGTTGAGGGATCTGGTGTAGGGGAGAACTTTGTAGAGTGGGGCTGATGGTTGGACTCCATGATCCCAAGAGTCTCTTCCAACCTGAACAATTCTGTGATTCTCAAATGAAGAACATGTTATAGTACCCAAATCTGTAATGTCAAACAGACTGTAAATCAGTATCTACTGTTTGAAGAGAACTTTCCCAGCCCATGTGATGGAGATTGGGATATTGGTGTTTCTGGGATCCCTTCAGATACAAAGAGAAATTTTTGTTGGTTGTCATTATAAAGCCCCTCCTTTAGATACTTATTTATTTCCATGAAAAACATATTAACTAATCTGAGCTGGAACTGTTTTTTTTTTTTTAAAAAAGCAAATAAAATCTTGGAAAGCGGTGGGAGACCTCAGGACTCTGCAGTGAAAGGATTGAACTCTGCCATCCACAGCCTCTTAAGAATAAAGTTAGCTTTCTAAAGATAAAAGAAAATTCAATTACAAAGCGAGAGGGAGGGTGAAGGAGTGTAATTAAAACACATAATCCTAAAAACAACGTGAACAGTGCTTTTTCATGTTCCACTTAAAGCAGTCTGCTTTGTGTGCCCAGTTGCTATTGCTTAAGATTATTGATTTAGTTTCCTAGGGGAAACACTTTGGGAGAGGATGCGAGAAGGATGACGTCTGTTGGTGTAACCGGCAGCGTGATTTGATTTCACGCAAGCTTTGTGCTCGCAGGCAGCTCGGTGGAGAGTTCTCCTTTACAGCTTGCTAATCTTTCTCTTAAGAGAAAGAAAAGGGCCGAAAATGAAGTAGTGCTGCTGCTTTTCTCTCACGCTAAGGGCAGTTGTCCTGGCTGGCAGAGGATGAGCGCCTCAGCGGGAGTGACCAAAGGCAGCGCAGGGAGAGCTTGTTCTCTCCTGTTACATCTTCACCAGGGGCTGCTTCCTAAAGTTCAGTTGTTTGCACCCTGATTCTCAAAGTGTTTGGATTCCAGCTCCTATTGAAGCGATGGACAACCTTTGATAGGATATACAGCCTGAGGCCCACACTAATTTGGGGGCTTGAAAAAGCTCTTCAGAGTTTTGTGATAAGTGCTAGTGCTGTGTTGTAGTAAATACACATCTGCTCTGTTTCACTCTGTCTCTGCTAATTGGCTGCTTAGTCTTATGCAAATGACAGGAGTTGGGTTAGAGCACCTGCCTTCTTGGTAGTGAGGAATTCCCTGGGTGGAGCTAGAATAATGTAATTATCAGGATGGCTTTTATGATAAAAATATTCTGATTCCATCTAGTGGGGTG
Organism: Jacana jacana; assembly: GCA_013400555.1. NCBI lineage: Eukaryota > Metazoa > Chordata > Aves > Charadriiformes > Jacanidae > Jacana > Jacana jacana. The sequence goes on along the minus strand of VZTM01016202.1, from coordinate 190,928 downwards.
ATGTTGTATATACACAGGCTGACCTACACAGCTCTGTGCCAGAACTGAGGGTCTGTGGCTGTACGCCAGTAAGTGAACTTGAGAGGCTGTCCCTCTTCTGGACTTCATTCCTTGAGGAACTGCAGCTGGTTTGATTTCACAAACATGGGTGATGTCTGATTTGATGGAAAGAAGGAAGCTGTGGGGAAGGGAAGGTGGGAGGAAGCTGGCAAAAGAAAAATGAAGGCAGGTATAGAGATCAGATTGAACGTGAACTTTACAGTCAAGAGGTTCCAGAATGTCTTTTGAATGCTCTTCTCGTGTGCTCTTAGTGCTGTTCAAAAACCCATCTCTTTCCCAGTGCTCTGGAGTAAATAACCCAAGGAAATTGTAATACTTAATACTTCAGACTGATGGCTTGGTAAAATATTAGTACCATTATTTCATGAGTTATTTTGTGCAAAAAAATTTCTCTGTGAAGGAAATACTTAGAATTATTGCAAAGAAGGAGTGCCAATTTCTGTTGATGTGCGTATCTTGTTCTCTGCTCAAATTCTGTGTGTGAGTTTACAGACAAATTGCTGGTTATATTGAGTGAACAGTGTAAAAAGTCAAAAAGGCAGTGCAAGAAAACCACATTCTTCCCTCATTTAATCTTTTACCTTGTGTACTTGATGCTCTGTTTATCTGCTTTTGTAAAAACAGCTCATGCTGTCAGTTTAGTTCCTTTGATAAAAGTAATAATTAAAAAAATATGCAATTAGAAACTAAAAGCAGCAACGCTTTTCAGCTGGAGAAAGCAAGGGTGTAATCCCACTGCTCAGATGAACAGGTTCCCGGAATCAGGTTGCAACCAGAGCATTTGCATTTTGAAACTACAAAAAAAAGCACAATCCTTTCAGAAGAAGCCACTGAAAACGCTGTTTCTGCAAGAAATGAGTGTGCTTGTTTTCTCCTGATCTGGTAGGAAATAGAGATGGAGGAACCTAAATGTGTTAATAGTATTTTTCATGAGTTGAAGTACTTGTGTGTGACTCAGGTCCTTCCTTGAGGGTGTTTCATGGTGTCTCATGTCAGACAGAGAAGTGCCAGGCTCCAGTTTGAAACTGGCATTTCCCAAACACGTGTTTCTCATCGAAAGGTTTGCAGTAGCTTTTAAATGACTTTAAGTGACTGTAGTCCTTTGAGCAACTTCTGTGATGGGTTTGCTAAGTAGCTCTTGGCAGTGGGATGGTGTTGCTGGGGATGGAGCTGGGGAGGTCTTCATGGTGGACAAACCACCATGGCATGGATTGAATTAATGATGGAGCTGCAGTGCAAATGTTTGGCTCTTGAAGACTCTAAGAGTGATTTATTTCATTAAACATCATAGGAAGGAATTTGAGTATTGACAGAGAACCACAGCAAGGGGAAGGTAGAGACCAATAAATAATAAAATATAGAACAAACTGAGTTTTTAGCAAGTTCTGTGTAATCTTTGTGATTCATGGTAATAGCTTGGGATGTTGCTGTAGTGTCCTGTCGTTCAGTACAAACGTATTCTAGGTGTTCTTTATGCTTCCTCATGCAAAAAAAATACAGGTCTCAACAGTTTCCTCGTGCCGTACGTGCTGAGGTGTAGAGAATCACCTACAGAGCAGATGAAATACAGGGCAGCTTCACATGCTCACAGGTGACTCTCGGTCCCCACATAACACAAATCTGCCGTTTTTTACCATTGCCATTTTTTGTATAAGAGTTAAGTATTGTTATAAAAAGATCTAAGACATCAACACTGGGTCTTACCTTTAGTGCATGTTTGCATCTTCCCACTTTTGACAGTGAGTTGTTAACTCTCTGTCGTTACACCTAATTATTATTACCACTGCAATCCTGGGGATATATTTTTGCCAACATTTGCTTTCAGCAGTTGTTTTGTTTTCTTAATCATTAGGGTTGTTCTGTAACTAGGGGTGTGTGGGTGTGGGTGTGGGTGTGTGTGTGTGTGCTCGCAGGCTGGAGACGGGTATTTGAGGTGGCTCCGTTAATTGACTCGGCCATAAAATACCTTATCTGAGTATTCAACAGGCTGAATTATTTCATACACTACTCAGAGGAAGTTATGGAGGGTGTCCAAACGTGCATGATATTTCTCTTTATCTATAAAGTTTGTTTCAGAGAAGAAAGTGAGCCTAGTTTTAGTTCATCCACCTGAAAAACTTGAGGAAGGGTGTCCTGTGATTTGGAAAATTCTTTAAAATATTGTAAACTGGAAAGCTACTGCCGTAGCTCTGCTGCAGACATGCTAATACAGTTATCCTTAGGACTTTTTATCCTGTTCCCTTCAATAAGCAATCAGCTGTAAACCAATAACTTTTAGCAAGGTTATTTTAACTTGAACTATATTTAAACTTCTCTGTGTTGATATTCCCTTACATTCAATCAGTAAGGCTTGAAGTGCAGCTGCTTATTAACTTGATTTTATCAAAATAATCCAGTTTTACAAATTGTTTTAAACCTAAAAAAAGGAAGTTGCAGTTAAAACTAACATTCTCTGATAATTTTTCATCATATGTTTGTTAATTTTCATTTAGAAGCAGGGTGAGCTTAGCTACAACTGTTCCCATCAACGTAGACACTGTCATCTTGCTAGATAGATAAAATTTAACGTTGGAAAACCAAGCCTTTGCTGGTTTAACTCTGTCCTTTTACCACCCTCTCCCCTGCAAAATGACAAAGTCTTTGTGAACTTCAGATAGATAAAAAAAGGCTGAAACCCCGTGTCCCGTCATGAAAACAGCCCAAGGTTTGCAGTAACGTTGGTTCAGAGTTGCAAGAGGGCAGAGGTGTTCTGTGCCTACCCAGGGTTCTGGGGGTTGCCAGTCAGGTTTTAAAAACTGAAATGGAATATTGTGTTAAGAGTAGAAACACGATTGTATCTACCCAAATACAAGAACCCTTAAAAAAATTATATGGAGTGACAAGAGGAAAATTAGAGCTCGAGTTTGCTCGCTCGTGCTACCTGTATGCTTCTGGGCAAAGGTGACGTGTGTGGCAGTGAATACAGTGGCTGGAAGAAAGATCTTGAATGTGGATGAGAGGAGAAGGTGCTGGAGCGTAGAAGGACCCGGCTGTATCCCCACATGTCAGGGTTGTGCTGGGGACTCTGGTGTCCCGGGAATAGCAGTATCCCGCAGTGAGAAGACCCGGAATGGGGCAGCTGTGGTTTAAGGTGCTCGTATTGCACAACATGTAAGGATCTGTTTGTGTTACCTGCTGGCTCTTTGTTGCTTGAAGACCTTCCATAATAATCTTTTCCTTGTGGGGAAAAAAGGGAAAAAGGTGAAGGGGAAAGTCTTGGTTTCAGTTGTTGCGGCTTTTTGGTCACTGTGATGTGTATGTAGTTACACCAAATACTGTGGGAGTGTTTCCAACATTCATATGCTGTAGCGTATCACAGCCTCTCTTAGTTAAAGCAGAAAGGGAGCTTACATAATTTTTATCCATGCCTGGTTTCTGGCCAATATGCAGAACGCAAGGAGCACGTGTGGGCTTTTGTTACTGCCTCATGGTACCTGCCTTCCTTCCTATGAGGCTGTTTTACAGACACCGCATCAGCGGCTTTTGATCTTCCGGCCTGAGCTGCTGTCATGCTGGCAGCCAGGAGCTTCTTCATGGCAGTGATTTCTCTCTCTGTCAAAACTGGTTTAATAACAGGGTTCCTCTTACACCTTATCTCTGCTCACCCCTGCTTACCATGCAGGTCAGCCACAGCAGCAGGGGGTATTCTTACCTGGCGCTACGTGTACATGCAAGATACTTCTGATGATCAAACTGTGGACCAGTTCCTATGTGAGATTTAATGTCTTGCAAATCCCTTGAGCCATTCAGCTTTCTCCACACAAACGTGTCGGGTGGCCGTTTCAGCAACTTGGCCGTGGCTGGTTATTAGTGTGCAGAAACTTGTATGCTGTGCAAAATTTCTGTCTTCCCTTCACTTGATTACAGTTTCTCCCCAACCATGAGATTTCCTGTTCTGGTGGTGTAGGATTGTCCTCCTAACTGTCCTTGGATTTATGAGTACCTTGAGTATTGTGTCCAGTTCTGGGCACGTCAACACAAGAGAGATATCGAGGTGCTGGAGCAAGTACAGAGGAGGGCAACAAAGCTGGTGAGAGGCCTGGAGAATAAGGCTTATGAGGATCGATTGAGGGAGTTGGGATTGTTTAGTTTGAGGAAGAGGAGGCTGAGGGGAGACCTCATCGCTCTCTACAACTGCTTGAAAGGGCATTGTAGAGAGGTTGGTGCTGGTCTCTTCTCACGGGCAATGAGCGACAGGACAAGAGGGAATGGCTGCAAGCTGCAGCAGGGTAGGTTTAGGCTGGACATTAGGAAATAGTTTTTCACAGAGAGAGTGGTCAGTCAGTGGAATGGGCTGCCCAGGGAGGGGGGGGAGTTGGACATTAGGAAAAAGTTTTTCACAGAGAGAGTGGTCAGTCAGTGGAATGGGCTGCCCAGGGAGGTGGTGGAGTCCCCATCCCTGACTGTGTTTAAGAGTCGATTAGATGTGGTGTTGAGGGATCTGGTGTAGGGGAGAACTTGTAGAGTAGGGCTGATGGTTGGACTTGATGATCCCAAGGGTCTCTTCCAACCTAAATGATTCTATGATTCTATATACAAAAAGCTGAAAGATATTTCACTGAGCAGGTGAAATGCTTGATAATTAGGTCTTGTTTAGTCTGATATCTAAGGCAAAGCTGTTGATAAATATGTTTTAATAATGTAATAAACATGTTAAGGTTTCTTGTGTAATACATTTTAATAACTGAGGTGGCAATCAGAACTTGCTGCTGTAGTAAGTGCTCCCTTGGGGTCAGGTAGAAAAAGGGGTAGAAGTTTTGAATAAGGAAGGTGTGTTATGAATGGCTCTAGTGGGCTTTCTAACAAGTGCTGACATGTTCCACATGCTTTCAGCTGCACTGAAATCTGATTGTTCTGACCATCCTGAGATCTGCAGTTCCTCCAAGTTTTGATTAAATTCTGATTTCCTGTGTGACATTACATCATCATGATGTCATGCTGCTGGGCTTCTCTTGCAAGGTGTCATGCCTTCTGTGGCAGAAGTGGCCTGTATGGGTTAGCTGTGCACATGGGAGACTGCGCTGTAGGTGGAGATGCTTTTAAAATTAATTTAATCTCTTTTAGCCTCCTCTTTTTAAGAATTACCCTTTTTATTTTCTCTCTGAAGGAATACCCATTTTTGGTAAAAGCTGGTGCTGCAAATTACAATAGTGTATTACAGCAGCAGCACTTCAGGTATTGTCACAGAACTCCCACATGACCTTGCACACCCGACCTGAATTTTCTGTTTTTGGTTTGTATTAGAAGGAGAAGGCTGCTGTGGAGTGCAAGTACAACATCAGCCAGATGTAGGCACCTCTCCTCTCTTGGGACATCTGATACAGATGTTCAGCAGTTTAAAGTAATAGTCTGGGCCTGTAGTAGGTAGAAATTTGATGTGAAGACTCCGATTGTACCTGGGGCATTACCCAGCTCTGCCACCAGATGATTTGACTTCTTGTGCAGTTTGCCAGTGTGTGGTGTAAAGAGTCACTTCAAACGGGAGCTGCCAGATGTTGTTTTGCTGTCTGCAGACAACACTCCCATATTAAGTCTTTAGCTTGGTGCATCGGGGAAGAAAAAGTACATGCTGTTAAAGTAGGGGGTTATTTTCAGCTTTACTGTTTAAAGCAGAAGATCTGGAGTGGGAGCCTGGAATCCCATATTGCTAAAACAGTGAAGTGTCAGTGAAGGGTAAACCCAATTTCTCATTTCCTCTTAACAACTCCCCAAGAGCATTTTATTTCCGTAGTTCTTTACCAATAGTGGGTTAATTTAGTTACATTATAAATGAATAAGACCTCATGGCATTTAACTTAACTCCTACTTTATTTATTCCTATTGCATTTATTGTGTTTAACATCAGTGCTGCTATAAATTGTGGAAACTAATTTTGTGCATCCTCTGCCCTCAGTCTCTTGATAGCAGAGTCCTACAGGCTGTGCTTTAGTGATGACTAAAAAGCACTGAAACAGACTTGGGATTCTTCTTCTTTGGTGGGCACCCGTTTGAGATCGAGAGGATGTTTCTAAAAGACAGTCATTTATGTGCCTTTTGGGTAGTTATGAATTCTTGTTTATAGATGTTTGTGATGTGATCTCTGTCTTAACTGTACATGCACAAGCTATGAAAAAACTCACTTGGGGCTTTGCATCCTCAGAGCCTGTACTGAGAGCAGGGGCAGCTGGTGTGTGGCTTGCTCAGCCCGAGAGCATGCCCAGCAGCGTGCAGGACTGCTAATCTAATCTCATCTAAGCTGGCCGTGTTCGGTGACAACTAAAACCAGACCTCATTACACTGGTAGTAATTTGGATCATAAGCATGAGAAGCAGCGCTGTGGCAGCGCTGGATGTAACCTCCTGACCACTCTTTGCCATGCTCAGACTTGGGCATCAGTTCAATGAAAGCCTGTGGGTCAGTTTTATTTGTGTTTGTGGTAACAATAAGGAAGGTGCCTCTGGAGCAGGCGACTGAAGGGTGGCTCTGAATTTTAACTTCCGGAGCAGTGTCTGGCTCTGAAGGCTTTCAGTCCGCAGCTGCCTCCTAGGAAGGCCATGGCCGTTTGGGCCAGCTTCTCCGATCAGCCTCACCGACATCCATGGAGGCAGCTGAACTACCTGAAAACCTACTACCTGTCTGAGGAAAAAGACAGCAGTAAATTGCAAATTTCCTGATCTTTCTCACTGTGTTGTCCCCAACTTGGGAAGGAGGGTAGCATCCCCCCTCTCTATTTAGAAGTAGCACTTTCTCTCAGACCTTTCTTGTTTGCATTATTTTGGTCTTTTATCCTGGGTAAGAAAGAAGCCAAGACAAAGTAGGCAGGCTTGTGTGCGCCTTCGTTTCTCTGCTTTTAGAGGAGAATGGTGCTAGGAAAGCCTCACACTGTGGGAAAGATGGACTGTTGTGCTCCCATCTCTAGAGCTTGGTGGCAGTGAGAGGTGGCTGTCGTCTTGCTGGCCTCTAGAGGTGGCAGTCGGTCTTGGTGTGCTGGGCCATAGTGGACCTTAGAACTCATAATTTCCTGTGCTTCAGGTCTGTTCTACCTGTGTTACTACAAACTCAGGAGAAATCATGTGTTCACCAGTCCAAACCAGATCTATTACTGTAAACCAAAGGCAAGTAATTGAGGAGTAACTCTCAATTAAAATAAAAGAGTGGTTGCCCAAGCAGAAGTATTAAGTAAACCCCACAAAACTACTTTATCTTGCGTCCTGACAGGGAGTGAAAGGGCCAGGCTGAAGAGCAGTCGACTTTCTGAGGTTGAACAACTGGTGCTGTTTGTGCCAGGAGGTGGGAGGCAGCCTGGGCGCTGCTGCTGCGTGGCCTCACAAATTCAGAGCCAGTGCTATGGGTTTCCCAAGTGGGTGTTTTTCCTTGGCCAGAGCAGAAGGCTCAGAGGTGATGCTCAAAGGCTGATGGCATTCCCCAGCTGGGGTCCCATTGTGATGGATCTGGCATCTCTAACATAATGTATACTGGGGTTTTTAGGTAAAAGCAAGTAGACTTTTCTTTTTCCAAGTCATCAGTTCCACAGATCTGGTCCAGTTGAGAGCATCGTGTAGAGTAGATGGTCAAAGCTTTTGATAAAGTGTTCTTTCCCACTCTGTTCAGCAAGTATTAAGAGGAAAAAGGGAGATATCCACTGAGCCTAAATCAGTAAAAAGTAACACTGAATTATCTTGACAATGGATTATTTTTTTTTATCTGAAGAAACTTTAAAGGACATACACCCTGTTCTCGACAGTGACAGTGACTGATGGATGCAGCTCAGAGTCTAACTGTAAACTGGCTCTCATATTGATTAAACTGTACTTGTGTACCTTGTAGGGGAAGAAGGGAAAGGGTTGATCTGGTGAGCACAGTTGAATTTTCATATGACGCTATGTTTTCAGTATATTTTGGCTTCAGTTTGTATTCCTGGTCCACGGTAAATGAAGCTGTGGTACCTTTAAAAGCAACTGAAGTAAAGATTTTCATTTAACATGAGAAGCTGAAGTATGTTTCTCCTCTTAACAGTTTTTTTTCCCCTTGGAACCAGCATAGTTACTGTCGGATATAAGTTCACTTGAGTTTCAGAGGTACCAGACTGTGCTATAGTGTAAACACAGCTGCTATTGAGTAAAATAGCTTCAGTCTTCTCTAAAGTATACAAGTTCAGTGTTAGTGCAATAATAGATGCTTATTTTATTAACTGTTAGTCTGCCTGTCGGCTTCCTTGGCAAACTAGAAGGATGAAGTAGACCATATGCCTGGCCAGCCATTAATTGATAAAGGATGCACATGGAAACTATGGGTGTAGCTCAGCTGAGAAAGCCTACGTCTTCTGGTCACACAAAGGAGTGAATAGAGGGGCTCCTTCCTCCAGTTGTTATATGGGAAGAGAAGATGTAACGATGTGCAAGCCACCTCATTTATGCTGGTTAAGTTAGTTTATATGACACCCCTGAATGCTGGGTACAGTTGCATGTACTTTAAATAGCAGCATAAATAATACGTTATCTTGTGTTCAACACCAAATGGGAAACTGGTCTGGAGCAATTAGTCAAGTACTGGGGAATGCCACTAGATACAACCCCTCCAAGCACTCCTCAGTACTCTTGGCAACAGGGGGATACAGGGAACCATCATCTGTACAGAATTTCTAATTATTTCCTTTTTTTATGCTGTATGAATGCTTGTGTAAATGTCCTAAAGCTTTCTGTAGCAGCACTTGTGTCCTCTTCAGTCCACAACAAGTGACCTGTGTGTGTGCAGAGCTGTGGGTGGGAAGGAAGAAGGGAGAGGGCTGCTGGGGGGCAGTGAGGAGTTGCTCAGCGCACGCTCTGGCAGGTGGGAAGCTTTGCTGCTGAGAGCAAATAAATAGAAGGGGAGAAAAAGGGTTTCAGGGCTTCCTGAACATTATTTGGAATTGCTGGTTAAAGAAGTTAGTTACTGCTGAAAGTGCAATTAACCTGAAAGTGTAATTCAAGTTACTGTTTTGCACTTCAAAACTTACTAAAAATGACAGTTTAGCTCCTAAATCAGATTGCATTGATCTGCGAAGTCACAGTCTGACACAGCCTATGCTGTCTTCCCGTGGCTTCTCTTGCCATGATGCAGGGGAAGAATGACAAAGTGTGGGTGCTCCAGTGTGCTCTGCCAGCCTGCTGTCCTGCTCCCAGGCAACCACCTGAAACCTGCTCGGTGGCTGCAGCACGGGCTCGTCTTTAAGCCTCTGCTGCACATCCCTCCTTGGCAAAACCGAGGTCACTGAGCTATGTCCCATGCTGGTGTTCCATGTTGATTCCTGCTTGAGAAGCTTTGGGAGCCGATGTAAATGAAGAAAACAAAAATTTTGTTACTCTGAGCTCTGCAGTTTCTGGTCTGTGTTTTAGTATTTCTTATGACTCCATCAGAATGGAGCCTTCGCTCCATGGCACCGTACCATGCAAAGGGGCATTATCACCCCAACAGATATAGCCAGGATGATGTGATGGTAACAGGTTCATAAATAACTGAAGCTATGGAATCTTCATTATCTTTGCTGCTGGGATTGAGTGCTCTGCCTAACTGGGAAGATGAAGGGGATAGTAGTTTCTTTGTAAATCTTACAAATAGGGAGAGTTCGAGCCTGGACACAGTCTCCTGTTTGGTTTTGCTGTGTGAGTGTGCTCCAGTGAAACATGTAGTGTGGGGTAGGGATGAATGAATGGGTGTGGAGCTGCCTTATCTGGTTTCATTATGCATGGAACTACAGCCAAGGAATAGAATAATAAAAAATACCCCCAAGTCTTTTAAAAGCAGGTAAGGGGTACAGTCTAGAAGCAAACATCTTTTTGAGATGCATTTCCTCATTCCACATTGAGGCTGAGTCCTGAGGAGCTGTCATTCTCAAGGAAAGCCTGATTTTTTCCTTCCAGTTTCCTCCTTTTTCTGTAGCATCAAAGGTTCTCATAGCACATGGTGAGGCAAGAACTTACTTGGACATTGAACTCCTAGTGCTTTTATTTTTGCTGTCTTCATTATTGCTTACTTGTTTGTGGAGGACTGGTGCGGGTGGCAGGTGTTTTTGTGGTGCAGACCTAGGGTCAGCATGGTGTCCAGTGTTTCTTCACTGAATCTGGATGTGGAGGTGATCAGTGCAATTAGACATCTCCCCATCTGTGTCAGGGTAGTTTGAATTGTCCGTGTTTTCACTTCATTTCACACACCGAAAGTTTAAACCCTCCATTTCGTCCTCTGAAAGTGCACGCTAGTCTGAAATAAATAACAGGAGGAAAAAAGGACAGCTCTGAAAAGTTCACTTCTATTCCAGTTTTCTCCCTCATGCTGATTTCTAAGAGACAAAATCCCTTTCCTGCTCTTTTCCTCTTTTCTCCTCTTCAGAAGCCGTCCTTTGCGAGTACTGGTGCTCAAGAGCTGAACGCGTGAACTGCACCGAGCACGTCCCCAGCCTCCCGGGTTGCCCTAAGCCAGCATAAAGCCACGATGTGTACAGCCAGTTTGGGCCAGAAACAGCCAGTAGTGTGGTTTTGGTCTTCTCACTAACTAACGGAGTTTTATCACAGTAACTGACACGCTAATGAACCAGCTTGTAATTAACGTCAATGAAAATTTAGCTCTGTTGTTATTCAATGCACCAATCTTGGTAGCTGCATGTGAGGGGGGTTGTACCATCACACAGTGAAGTCAGAGTGGGGGAAATTAAAGATAAACCAGTAAAAATCAGTGAAAGTGTTTATTGCAGTGATGAGTGCTGTAGGGTTCATGGATGCAGGAGATGAGTAAGCTCTTTGGGACTCTGGTCTCGGAGCCGTTTCTCGCATCAGAGACACGGGTGCAATAGATTCCTTTGGCTGAAGCAAAGAAAAGCTTCTAGTCCTGAAAGAGACTGGGTACGTGGAGCTGGGGTGGCCGTTGTGTGGAAGAGAGCAGGAGTTTTGGTTTGCTCTTTGTTTTTGTGAAGAGTTTGACAGAATGAGAGCTGTATGGGCAATCTTGTTATATTTTTTTTAATTTTCTGTTTTTTCCCTACGTTCTTTAGATGTAGGAGGCGCTCCCTGTCACCCTGAAGTGCCAGCAAGTGGGCTGGGTAGGGTGGGGATTTTAAACATAGAAGAGAATGTGCTGCAATGGTGTGTGGTCTGATCCCCATCCCACCCTGTCTGTTTCCTCCATGAAGGAAATTACCAAGTTTTTCGCTAAAGCATTTGATTTGCTTGGTCCCCAGCTCCTTCATGGGAATCTCTGCACCAAACAGTTAATGTTTGTATGAGAAAATTTTGTTCCTCAATCAACTGAATAGTTTCTTGGTGGTTATTCCTTCTTTCACGTTTTGTTTCTCTGATCCTTAGGACAATGTTGCCGTGATTGCTGTTATTGACCCCCCTCTGTTTTCCCACCCCCTTCTCTGGCTCCCCCTCTCCCAGTTTTGTGTGTACCATGGGAAGAAGCCTAACATCCTTCCCTTCTCGAGGCTTTTATTATAAAATTCAAGCTTTTCAGGCATTACGTTTCTCTATAGATGATATAACGTCGCTGCGGTCAGGGAATTGAGTGGTACCAAAAATGATCTTTTTCTTGTTGTCTGAGGAATATTCTGATGTTCCCACTTCTGAATCCAAGTAGCACTAAGGATGAAATACTGCAATTTGCAAAGCAATAGTCAATCTCCATAATGAAAAATGTTGAAAAAGTACCACTAAATGAGGACATTCAGAAGATAACATTTAAAATCTCATAGTCTGGAGAGAAAGAGTGCTCAGAATCTGCCTTGCTCAAGGTTTCAGAGTAAGGTTTGAACCAGAGAAGCTTCTGGTCTCCCTTTCCTCTGTGCTACCAGCATGTGAAGTGCAAATGTATGATTTTTGTACGTTCTGGCCTTGGCTGCGTTGCTCAGCGAGGCTGCAGGAGCTCTGGGGGTTTTTTAACTGAAGAGCTTTCTTAGCAATACCGGGCTGAAAGCAGGCAGGTGGGCAGGCTTTAGCCTTCTGGTTTGTGAATGCTTGGTACGAGCTCGTTCTCTTAATATGACTCTGGGAATTGGTGGACACTTCTTAGAGTGCAAATGAATAGCCTGCACGGATAATCTACAACATAAAGCTATGAAGTAAGTTCTGCAAAATTAAAATTCAGGTGGGGGTTATGCAGATTGCCTTATTTGAATATTTAAATCTTCTGTAGCTTTTTGATGACTGCTTTATCATTGTTTTCCATATATATGCAACGATGCTCATTTACAGCCTTCCCCAATCAGTAATACAGCAAATACCACTGCTATAAATAAAATGTCATTTGCAGGAGACAGAGTTTTGTAAGTTAAATGAGGAAGAAATGTTCCCTTTGAAGAAATGTTAGCCATGATCAGTTGGTCAGGATTTTCTCCACAGCATTATTAAAAGGAGTGGTTGAAACGTGCATTTTCCGTTCCGACTCTTCCCTGGTACTGGCCAAGGAGTGCTTTGGGGGGTTGGGTAGTGTTTCAGAAAGATTGTCCAAATGGAAAAAAGAAAGAAAAAAAAGTCTCTGCAGGTGGTCTCACGTTGCAGCTCAGTCACCGCAGTGGTGGGCTCCCAAAAACCAGCAAGTGCTTCTTGTCACTATCCTTGGCCAAGCGGTTGCACCTTCTTCTCCCCCGTGGCTGCTGTTTTAACCCTGCAGTCAGCTGTTTCTTCTCTTCAGCAGAAGACTTATATCTGATATCTGTTGGGGCTTTTTCCCCCCCTTGTTCTTTTCTTGGTCAGATCATGCTTTGGCTCATTTGGTGCTTCTGCACTGCCTACTAAATTCTTCAGATATTTCTGTCTAGTTACTCAGTATTGCTGGCTTTGCTGTTAGCATTTGAGCAGTGTCAGTAGACTCATATTTGTCACCATTGGGGAAAATACACTTATTTTTGCCATTACAAGCAGAAGGCCCAGTGGTATCTGACAGATACACCACTTTAGCAGCTCATACAGCCACACATGGGACTGCCAAGTTGTTTCTGCTCCTGGTTCCACCATGGGCTTTCCTGCACCTGTGGGGAAATCGTGTAATGTCATCTGCAGTTTTGTCATTGCTTGTAAGAGTGAGGCGTCTGCACTGCTGGGCTGGTGAATCTTGTTGAATCACTTTTAAGATTGGATTGGATTGGATTAGATTAGATTAGATTAGATTAGATTAGATTAGATTAGATTAGATTAAGGTGATTATACTCCAGACTTCCTACTTCACTAGGGACTGTGACATTTCATCAGCGACGCTATCTCTGGACGATCTGGAGCAGCTCGGGTCAGAATGCGTCTCACAGAAACAGCACTGTACACAGTGTAAGAGTGCACAGGAGACCTGTGAAAGAGATTGGAGCTCAAAGTCAAGATCTGACTGCCAAACCCAAGCTGCAGATGGCTTTTTTTGAACAGTTGGTGGAGGTAAGGAGGTAGGATAACCTGCCTCCCAACCATCATTTTGATAAGGTATCTTTAACTATGTGTGTTGTAGGAAGAAGCGTTTTACCTTATCTAGGATTTCTGACTTGAGGTGGAAATTTTTACTTAAATAATTGAGACGGAAAGCGAGAATATTAAATAAAACCAGAATGGGAACATCTTATATTCACGTTTGGAGATTTGAGCAGAGGGACAAGGCCTTTGAGATACACTCCCTATTGGCTCCCATGCATGGCAGAATTGCGGTTTTGGTTTTGGCTTCTGCCCTGTTTTAAGATGGTAATTCATTGTTGTGTTTTTTATTTTAAATTAGGGAATGCCTGTGAATAGGAAATCACTGTAATCCTGTCAAGGTCTAACATGTGGATGGTACACAGGTAGCATGCTTTGAATTGAGGCTTGACCTGGTCTACCAGGGGAAGGAGAACATGTCATTATGGAAGAAGTGAAGCCAGCTACTGTTTAATTTTCTGTGCTACTGGTGTTTCTGTACTGTTCTGGTAATGGACTTCATGAAGTTCATGTCAGTCACAGGTTGCAGGAGCCTGCGAGGAGGAGGAAGGAGGTATCCTCACCGCTCCTTGGTCCCAAGCTGACTTTGTGCAGTGGGCAGAGAGCTCTCCTCATGGTGAGCTGTTAGCCAGGCCAGATGATACCTTCACGTTCTGCTGCTACAAACATCTTCTCCATCCTGAGGTGTTAATCCTCATTCTCTTCGTGTAGTACCACCAGGAAATCGGTGATGCTGCCCGTGAGGCAATGCATGGTTTACCAGGCCCTGGGGAGGAACAGAGTGGCTGGAGAGGAGGTGCAGCCCCTGTTTGGAGCCTGGCTCTCTGTGGGGTGGGAGGGATGCGGGAGGGATGTGGGCACGATGCTGGCTCCCAGGAGCGGCCGGGCAGAGGGGACTGCAGAGCACGGCTGTTGCAGATGCACCTCCCACCTGCAGCAATATTTGGTAGCATTCCAGTACTTCTGTGTTAATGAAATGTTGCCTTTCATGGTAATGAAGCTCTGAGATTAAGCTGTGAAAAAAACCTGAGGCATTGAAGTCCTGAAGTGATGCTACACTCTGAAATGGGGGTTTGGGAAGAAAATGACACACCAGGCCTGGAGTCCTGACTCTTGAAAGCTCATTTACTCTCCAACATTACCTGAAATGAAAAGCTGCTTATTAGAGTTTGTGAAAGCAAGGCCTTAGTGCTGGTGGGCTTGATGATGAGATGGCTTTGTAGAACGTGTTAAATGAGTGTAGGGTGTGGTTGTCACTTTTTAAAATCCTCCTTCCGTTGATCACTTTCTAGTTGTATTAGCTCCAGCACTTGAATTCACTTGGTAGGTTGAGGCTTACTTCTTGATGGTAGGTGGCACAGAGTCCTTACTAGGGGAAGTTATACTTGGTTTCTCTTGCCAAAGAACTTCTACAGCCACAGGCTTTCCCCATTTTATTTCCTTGCTCTGTGACCTGCACTGCCTACCCAGGAGAAAAGCAATATTTTCATAAAGAAAATGATGAAGTCTGAGTCTGTTTTGACCCAACGCAATGTGATGGGATGGGCCCTTTTGATAAAACTGTTGTTTTTTCAGTGCCACTGCTTGTTAAAATAGGGTTTCTGTCAGTTGGACAGCAGTTGGACTCACAGTTGCATCTGTCTACATAGACTGGTACGGTCAGGTATCATTAGTGTGCATACAACTATAGATTCTTCTTCAAGTGTTTTTTTCAATTGAAATTATTTAAGCTTGAATTATTTAAATTGACATCATATGGTACCAAAACGGTAAACTTTGAAACCAGGTGTTTTGCGTCTTAATTTTGACTGTGGCCTGCCACTGACAGCTGGATTAACAGGGGTTAGTTGTTTGCTGAGAGAAGAAAACCCAAAGTTCCATGTCTGTAAAAAAGTATGAATGAGATTCACTCCCTTTGTTGTCCCGTAATTTCAGTGCCAATATTTTAAAAATAGAAATCTAAGGTTAGACCAGCAAGTCTATTTATAAACACAAATCTAGGAGATTGGCTATAATACCACATGTGATATGGATCAGAGCACCAGTTGAGTTGGAGATGTGGTGGGAGTTCCTGCTTGCTTCAGGGAAATGGGATCCAGAACTAGACATCAATGTTCTGATAAATAAGTTCAGCTCTGAGCCTTTAAAATTCTGTATTGTCAGGGTAGAGAGTCTCCTTGTTGGGAATAAATACCCCTGGTGTTAAGCTGGGCTTTGATTTGGATCTCAAATGTCTGCAGACCCCCACCCCTTGGTCTGAGGTTGTCCTGTGGCTGTTGGCATTTGAGGGAGAATTGCCTTTTCTGTGTGTAGCTTCTGGTTTAGGAAAAATTACCTTTTTCTGTATCATGTACTATTTCAGTGACATGACAAAGGAAGGGAACAAGTAGGAACAAGCTTTACACATTAAAAGCATATTATATGATTGACTTTTTTTTTTTTTGTAAATGTCACCTTTGCAAAGTGCTTTCCTTCCCCCTCAGGGTCTTCTCCTTTAATTGCTGGATTGTCTGCAGTGGTGCCATCCATTAGGTGGTTCTCTGGAACAGAAGTTCAATTTCAAAAAGGGTTTGGGAAGGTAGTGCGGGGTTTTTTACCTTTACACGACTTGAGTGCTGAGGCAAGTTGAGTGTCCTGCTCAGATTTTATTCAAAGACTTTTCTATATCACATGCAGAGAACATGAGTCGGCAAAGAGGACTGGTTTGAATAAATCAAGCCTCATAGCAGTATTCTGGAGCTATTTATTGTAACTTTGTCGAGACTGCATTAACCTTCATACCCTGTCTGTAGGACTGACATCCCTCCTGCATTGAAATTAGTTGCCGACTCTGGTATTCTAACAGATGAATTTTTGCAGATTTCTCCAGTAATTTTCATGTTTCAGGCACTTACAGATTAATTTGTATCTCTGTTAATTGCCTAAAATACACATGCAATGAATGTGCTTTTTGGTTTAAAACACTTTTCTCTCACATAGTGGATAGCTGAGCATTGTATCCCTAATTACGTTAATCCATCGGTGCTTTGCCTTCTACCACTTAGCAATGGGAGTGCTCTTCCTTGAGACCATGGAACAGCCATGGCTTTCTTGTTCTCTTTTGGAGCTAATAGTTGTTAAGTGCTCTGCTTTGCTACCTGCAGCTCTCCACAGGTTGCTCTCTAGGGCTCTGTACTGCAGGTCTCAAACCTTGGCGTTGGCTCAGAGTTGTCTCTTGAACAGTATCTGAGCGGGTTCCGTGCGGTTTTATTTCAAGCCAAAAGGAGACCAGTGGTGACTGACAAAAAGTCCAGTCCTTTCACTTTAAAGGTCTAAAGCAGGATCCTGTCCCCATTTATGTAATGTGGGTACTGTGGGGAAGCTGGGAAACCAGGTAGTTCGTAGTGCTGTTTGGGGTGGTGTACGTTTCACTTCAAGGCTACTCACACCCAAGTTTAAAGGGTCCCTCAATCTGGTGGCTGTTACATTGCTGCTGGCAGCTGAACTCCTGCGCATCGCTTTCTGCTGGGCAGCCATCCGTAACACATCGTTACATCCTGTGGGATTCAATATTTAAATGTGCTAGGCATTCAGAACTAGAGGTAGGAGTCATTTCCTTTCCATTTGAGCGCTCTATTTTATCTCACCATGAATTATACTACATGTTACTGGCAGAATATTTACTTGTTCGTGCTGCCTGTCTTTATACAGAGGATAAGAAGTTGCTGAGCTGTTTTCTGGGACTTGGGGCAGTGGGAATTTCACATTCTTCCTTCGTCTTCTTGGCCAACTGGTAACTTTAGGCGATTGTATTTGTGCTATAGGATACGTAATAAAAGGTAAACAATGAAAACAAAGCAATCTGTTCTGTCTGGTTTCTTTATGTGGCCGATAAGCCCCACTGTTCCTGCAGTCTCTGTGCTGTGGGAAGTAAATGGAGAAAGCAGAATAACGCAGGAGATTTTGCATTTAAAAAACAAAACCAAACCTGAATGACTTGGCCAAACCCACCACTATCTTAAATGTTAAAGAATCAAACTAAGCAATTCTTAATAGCTTCTATTTGCAACCCGTTGTAAAAATGAAGGAACTTTTTGGGACACCCTGCTGCGTGTTGTTCCCCAGTCAAGTGAATGCTCCGGTTGTCCAGAGGCTGCTGAATTAGCTGGGAATGGAGCTGTGGCTTTTACATTCTCACCTGGGCTTAAACCATAGTCTCATGGAAATGGCTTTGCCAGCCGGGCAGTGCAGCACAGGTTGTGAGGACAGATCTCATACTTTGTTGAGCTCTGAGACCTGAGTGTTTCAACATTTATTAACCAGGCTTTCCAGTTTCAAGCGTGTTGCATGTATAGTCAGGCATATGCAGGCGGGCAGTCAAATCCTGGAAGCAACTGGGCTTCAGGGAAGGGTTGGGATTGGAAAAATTGGCTAAATTGACATAACCTAAATGAAAGAAGAATGCCACATACTGCATCAGCAGAATTGTGTTAAACAGATTATTGTTTGTTTTCTCTGTTGTACAAACAGCTCTAAGAAAGGTTGAGTTAAAGGTATGAGCACTGGTCCCTTGCTGTGACAAAAGGGACTCTCCTTTTCTTCAGTAAATATTTTTATGCTAATAAAACCCCACATTCACAGACATTACCACAAAGGCAGAAAGGATTGCCAGGCTGTAACCTTTCAATCTGCTGCAAGGATTTGGATCGTCTGTGTAATGCCAGGAACCTGCTGGATTTGACCTGAGGTGCGGGGCTGTGACGGGAGATGCCTGGTGAAGCCAGCAGTGCCCGTGGTGGCTGGGCTTTGGGCAGGCAGGATTGGGGCTGGTGCCTCTCCTGTGGCTGCCTGGGGGGGACCCACTGCCACTGGGGGGCTAGCAGGGCTGTCCTCTGTGTGCGGGGGGCTTGCAGTCCTGTAGTTCCTTTCTTGTGGAAGGTGTGAGTCGTGCTCCTGAGCCACACGACCTACTGCAAGCCTGGGTTGCTGTTGCTGCTATTGCTGATTACGTACTGGAATCTCCACAAAGGATCCTTTGCCCCTTTCGTGGTTTCTGAGAATTTCTTTGGGAATGTAAGACCATAAGGTGCGTCATTTAAAAGCAGTTCTCTTGAGGAGTCTGGGTGTTGCTGTTGCAGTGGGGAGGGAGGAACAACTTCGGAGTTCTCTTCTGCTAAAATAGATTTCATGGAGGTGGCAGGGGAGTGGAAGGGTGGTGTGAGTACTGGTCAGTGAGCAGAGGCTGCAGTGCAGGTGTGATAGAGGAATACAGTAAATTTCAATAATTAATCTAACTCTAGTGATGGTAATTCCTATTTGCATATATATGCATATATAATCTTCATGTTCAATGGGTTTTGTTCTCGAAGGCCTTACAGGAACAGTTCAGATAAGAACACTCAAGCACACTCTTGGCAGGCAAAAAGATGAAAGGGATTGCAGGAATCCCGGGCTGTGTCTCCAGGAAAGCTTCCTCTGCAAAGAGCAGGAGTTGAGTGTTACGATGAACACGATGTTTGTCCTCGCAAGGACAGAGCCCAAGTTGACAAGAGTAGAGACTTGGTAGAGGGGGATTACAGGGACTGAGATTTCAGCAATCTTGACTGCTTTTGATGAAATAATTATTCATGAAGGATAGTTGGTTGTTGGTTACTACTGTGGTCCTTTGACAGAAGGCAGCGATGTAAGGTGAAGTCTTCAGCCAGAGCTGCTGAAGAAGGGTTGGTCACCAGAACAGTACACCTGTGACCTGTTACAGATATGACTGTAGGAGACAGGTTAGAGGGGGGACAGCAGAAGGTGGTAACCTCAGACTAGACTTGGGAACAGTTGGTCTGGCAATGGCAAAAAATGTTGAAACATCAGTGCCCCATTATTTATTTTTTAAAGATAGGAGTGATATAGGAAGGTTTTGCTTTTGTCTTGGAGCACCCAGTATGCTGTCAAGGTGGCCTACAGAAAATGTTGATGCTCATGCCTACAATAAAGGGGGATCTTTTTAGCTTTGATAAATCCTTAGAGAAGCAAGCAAATAAGCTCCTGTTCATAGACACACTGTTCCATACATGTGTGCTTTAAAGAACTGCAAGTCAGATGAAGTTGGACAGGACAATTCCTTCATCAGCTGTGCCTTTAATCAGTAGTAATTTTATTACTTTGTTATAGAAGCATCAAACTTTATTTTACCTCTCTGTAGTCTGCTTTCTGGGGCTTGCAGGGCTGTCAGGAAAGGGTTGGAATGCGCTAACAGTGCTGGGCCAAGGGCTCTGTGGTTTTGTGCAGGTAGTTTTCTTTCCTACAGAACTGACATTGGTTTTTGCTCATCACAGAACAGCAATTAAAATGGCTGGAAAAATTGGAATTCCAGCATGAACTGGAGATTGTGAGGTCTTCCACATTGTTGTTCATGGAGGGTGGGTCAGGTACTAGGAAGACAAATACTTGTGAAATAGTAAGTTTGTACAACTGAAAGTCAGGAAATATTTTAAGTGTTATCTGGGCTTCCAACTGTTACAGACTAAATAAGAGAAGATAAAATTGCAAGAAAGGTCTTAAACCGTATTTAGACTCTAAAAGCCTTAGAGAACTAGGAGCTTGCTTGAAATGTGGGACTCTGGAAGCCCTTTCTTGGAGAAGTAGGACCTCTGCCAAGGGCTCCAGCAAGGAGAATGGCAGGGGGATGGGGCAAGAGGGGAGGGCATAGAACCAGGTATGTGTAATACTCTGCTTCCCCAGAAAATAGTCTGAATATCCTGTCTGACAGCTGTGTACTGTCCTGGTGCTGTGGGCATGGAGGAACGCTTAGAGAAGCGTTGATGTGGTTGTTGAATCACAGAACACGTTAAGTGAGATTCATAGTTCCTGGGGCAGGTGAGGCCCAGGCTGGTTTGGTGCCTGCCCTGCTGTGGCAGGGTGTGAATGGAGTTAAGAATCCTTGAGTGGGGAGAGGAGTGAGCAAAAGGGTCACTGATGGGCACGCTCCTTGGCAGAGCGGCTCTGTGGGGTTTTGGTGAGTTGCTTATCCAAGGGTGGGAGCAGTGATCATGCAGGCATTTGCTCAAGTGTGAATTTTAAGCAGTTCCTTACCATAACAGCTATTAAAGATCCCTTACACTGAATGCTCTTCTGAGTATTTGTTTGCTTTTGCCTCTCTCAGCCCTGATTTCAAGGGTGAGATTTGTTCCGAAGAGGCAAATATCTGCCGTTGCACCCTGATGGAGACAGTTGCTGATTTGCTACAGCAGGGCATCAGCTTTGTCCTTCCACTGAGCTGGCAGAGGTGTCTAGCCAGAGTCTTGCCATTTCCCCCCAAAAGGCTATGGCTGTTTCAAGAACGTGTACTGAGCCGTAGTATGGGGATTTGGGTGTTTCTGTACTGCGAGTGCATTGCTACAAAAGTGAATGAAACTCACACTGAATAGTGTAAAAGCTCATTTTCTGCAGCACTGTTGATTTGGGTTGAAATTGAGAAATTTTCTTATTGCGTTATTGTACTTTTTTTTGTGCTGAAAATACTAACTAATGGTACTCTGAGCTTCTGTGATACAGAACTCAGCCTCATGTTTGAGGAATCAAGCATTGCAGGTGGACCTAAAATAAGGTTGGCTCCTACCTGAATAGTTTATTACGTTGTGCTATTTATTTATTGAATTAATTATTGTGGAAATTAAAACAGTTGAACTTCAGTTGTCATCCTAAAGGGTCCTTTACATGTTTTGACTTTCTCCTGTCAGCGATGGGTTGGCAGAGGCTCAGTGAGGTCAGGCTGGTGGAGTCTCTTTGTCCTTGGAGAGGGTGAAAATGTGTGCCCCTAAGGCCTGATGTTCTCTTCCTGTCTTATCTCCTAGAGTAAGAGACCCCACACAGCTGCCCTTTGGCTAGCTTAGACCTGCCTGTATGTTGATAAGCGGGTGGCCTGCAGTTATCCGGTCACATCCAAATCTTGATTTGAACGTGCTCCCTTGGAGCCACTGTCTCATCTTGGAGCAAAAGGGGCAGCTCATGCCTATATTTGTGATTGATTGTAGTGGGTTAGATTAGGAAAAAGGTTAAAAAAAAAAAAGCTTGAAGTTGTATTTGTGGAAATAGCCTATTTCTGCAGTACTGATGAAAACAGAGGGCAACAGCTGTAATTGCCGTTGTGTGTGGTAGTGCCAGGAGCCAAGGGTTGAGAGGGGCCATGCCCTGTGTTTCAGAAGCTCCTGCAGCAGCAGGATCGGGCCCATTGGCTTGTAGTGTTGGTGCAGTCCTCTCCCTGTGAAGGAAAAGTCTCTCTTTCCAGCTTACTTTGTCATGAGGGTTCTAGATCTTGACTACAGAAGAGCTTTTGTGATGAGCCTGTGCATTAGTAAGGTGAATATCCACTGGAAGGGTCACGGAGTTAAAGTGCACAAGGAAGCACGGGGACAACTGGTTGTTTCCTATTTATAACTGTGCACAGGGAAAGGGCTGCTGCTGGGTGCTCCTCTGTACCTGGTTTATATTTCACGTTGTCTTTCTGATTGTTTTACAGACAGAAGTTTGTAGCAGAGGGGTGCTGCTGTCCTGAATAGTTTTTATTTCTGAAACGCAAACCGGAATCTTCATGGCAAACGCTGGGCCTAATTAGCAGATGTGCTGAACAGGACACTGTTCATGCCATAGCTGTGAGTCCTACAATAAAGAGAATTCGTTGCAAAGAGTCTTTAAATGAAGTGCATGTGCTTTCTTCCCGCATAGGAAACACATAATTAGTGTTTCCTTGAAGTGAAAAAGCACAGGACTAAGTGTGAATGGGCATAGGGACCAGGCATTTATGCCCTCTGCTCCCACCTCCAGGGTATGGTCCAAGAATAACAAAAAGGACTTTTGCCTCCCCATCTTGCTGGCAGCAGTAGATGTGTCTCAGTCTTCAGTGACAGAGTTGCGGGTTTTGGGGGCAAAGAACCTCTTCCCTGCTCTGCAACAGGTTTTCTGCCTGCCTGCGCAGAGTGAAGCCCGATACGGCAGAGGCAGGGTTTTGAAATAGATTTTACTGGATGCCGTTGCATGAAGGAATTTGCTGAAACCTGATCCTTTCTGTAGCTTCCTCCCCAGCGCGTGGGGGTGTCTCATGTCCCCATTGTCTCATGCGCCTTTGTTTTAAAATAATATTGAGCCTCAGACACCAGCTGATTTACTTTAATTCAACATCCAACTTATGTTTGATTTCTTTTCATATTCAAGTGAGCCATCTGGCTTTAATGAACTGTAACTGTTTTTAATGCTGCCTCCAGTTGCTAACATCTGAATATTTCATGTGCTGAAAGGAGGTTTGAAATGCAGAAGTGAGACCGAAGAGTCCAAAGTATTTCCAAATCAGCTGTGTTCCAGCAGCACTTGTGCTCCCCTCCCCTCGAGATTTATCAAAAGAGAATCTTTGGGGTGCCAGACTGTAAGCATCAGCCATGGCGGGTGCTAATTACAAGCACTCTCAATTTTGTGTACATAAAACACCAGAGCTGCTTATGAAATCCCGAATAACTACCCAACTTGACTTGGGCAGAATATCAATCAGCTTCAACAGGAGCTGCCAGTATTTGGCATCTTTTAAATAAACAGCCTCTCTGGTGTTTGATTTGGGTTTTTTTGGGGAGGGTAGAGGGGTGGTTTAAATAATTCGTTGTCAGCGAAAAAGATGAAGTTAGTTTTACATCACCGAGTTTAGGTGTAGAAGTTAATTGAGAACTGGATGCCATAAACTGAAAATACCCTAATTGCAATTAAATGCTGGGGGTACTTTGCCAGGGCTACAGTATTAGAAACCAGTGGCACATCCCCAGGTCTGTTGGACTAGATGCTTCGCTCGGCGGTTTTCACAGCGTTGCCTTTGCTTTGGCTTAGCAGCGCGACAGCTGATAGACTTACGATAGGCCGTTGCCGAGAAGGGTTTTGATTGATGATGGAAATGTATTTTGTTGGTTAGTTCTTCACTATGTGCCAAGCATCCTGCAGGTTGCCAGTGACATCGTCTTCCAGCATTCCTTCATAAAGGACAGGGTAAATGGAAGCTTAGCCTTAGCCTGTCAGCGTGTCTCTGGGAGAAAAGCCTTCAGGAAGGCTGCGTCGGCTCACCCTGCGCTGCTTTGTCCTGAGAGCTGGGGAGAAGTCCATAAGGAGCCTGGGGAAATAGATAGATACTGGTAGCTGTGCTTAAGTTCTCCCTAACTGTCTCACAGAGACGGGGCTGCATTGGGAGTTAACGTGTGACCTTGTAGGTGTATACTGAGCACAGTCTTTTTGGGCTGGAGAGGAGTAGCTTAGGAGCAGAGTAGCAGCAGTTGGCAGCCAAGGTCCCTTCCAGATGTATTCCTGAAGCTGTAATGAATAAAACTGTATTAATATCTTTTACACAGTAGATTTTTGTGGCATTAAGCTACCATTCAATACAACCTCTTAATGATACCTCTTGCTACTCTTAAACATTTTTCTTCTCACATGTAATGACAATTTTTAAAGTTGGCTGTAGTTTTGATTTTACTATAGAACTTCCTACACTACTGAGCACCGTTGGAGGATGTTTCTTTAACTCTGTTCAAGTTTGTTTTATTTGTGTGTGAATGAAGCCACCAGTGCTGTGTACAGGAGATCTCAGCCAGGCTTTTCAGTGCTTTGCACTACAGTTCCCTAAAGTTCATGCCAAAAACTGCAGCTCACTCTACAATACAACTTTGGCATCTCACTTTCAGCTGAAGTGTAACTGGAGTTTGGTTTGGCCCGTATGATGTTGCCAGCTACGAAGCCTGGATGCTCCACAGACATGCTCAGGACATTTGCAGCCTGCTACACAGCATTTTACAATTAAGCCATAGAAATCCTCCACAAAAGGGATTTATGGGACTTTGGGAAGGTTTGGGGTTTTTTTCCTCCCGTATCTTTCTTTCCAAGTTCTCTGTGTCTTAATGGTTGAGGCACGCCTTGATTAATTCGCTTTTCATGAGGACCATGGAAGCCTGGAGACACTGCTCCTGTGATAGGGACAGTCCTGGCTCCTTGGTGGAACTGGTAAGAACTAGTAAGTTGAAAGTGTATACATATATTTGAGCTTGTCTTGCAGTCATTCAAGATCAGTGTTGCAAATTGCCTGAAAAACTTGTGGGAAAAAATGTGGAAAGCAAATGGCTAAAATATTAGAAGCTCACAGCCTGAGCAGACATCTCACAAGCCTTATTGTGCTCTTGCTTCACCAGTATCAGTCTGGCTTTCTTGAGTTTAGACATTTTCATTGGTCCAGGTGAAAGAGAAACTGGATTCTCATTTTGTCTTGTTCCTAAGCCATGGCTTGGTTAGTTCCCTGTTTCTTTAGCTTTGCAAAGGGAGGAACTTTAGAGAGGGATGGGTTTGTTGTGGTGCTGAAGGAATATTGAAAGTTAGCTTTATAATTGACTGAGTTGGGAAATGTATTTATTTATGTAGAATCAGTTTGGTCTGCAGGTGAGGGGTGTGGAATAGCTGAACACACATAAACACGGTGAGATGCTCTTGTTTGCTTTAAAGTTTTTGGCTTATTGATGGAGTAATGATTTGAATGTATCCTAAAATAGTTAATATCCAATAAAAAATTTCTTAACCAATTTTGGGTTGTTTTTTTTCAGGATCCCTTCTTGAATGTCCTGGCTGCCAGTTGAATCGAAGGCAGGAGGCAACTCATGACCACCAAACTGTGACAGCCTCAGATTCCCCTGCTTCTGGCTGCTCGAAATAACCACTGGGCTGCTGTGGAAATGAATGGAGAACAGCAGTATGACGCAGGTAATAGTCCAGCTGAGCTCCCTGGCTAACAAGTCTCAAAAAAACTTGGCAAGTGAGATGGAACAGAGATGAGTACAGTGAACACTTTCATGGTGCACAGGTCTGATGCTGTCTGCTTTATACAGGGAGAAACTCCAATTTCAATGACTCTGGGCAAGAGTCTGGCTACAGGGCTTATTTATGTTTGTTATTGCTCTGTTTCAAAAGCAAGGTGTATCATGGGCTTAAAGGAGAACAAAATCTCATACAGCTTAGTAATTGTGTTTTTAAGAAGCTGTATCTTTCCTCTTCGTGGCATCAGTATAGGATGGGTTTATGAAAAGCTCAATGGCTTTATCACTACTGTTTCAAGGCATTTGTCTGTCAGATTGGTTAATATTATCTTGTTCTGTCCTTGTATTCATTTTGTTCTTAGTATTTAAACAAGGTTGTGCTGTTGGTTTAAAAAGTCAGATGACTGAAGCTATTTGCTGCCACTGTAATCTTCCCTAGTTTTCTGATTTGGTGGGTTTGGGATATCAACTCCTAACCTGCTGCAGAGTAGTATTTTATGATCAATTAGCTCAGGTTTTGGCTCACCTTGAAACACCAGGCTGAGAAAATTGTTGGTCTGGGATTTCTGGGGATAATAACAGCTTTCTGAAACAGTTCTGGGATTGGAAACTCTTAGGGGGTTGGGCCCGTCTGTTTTTCTGACTTGCCTGCCATGGTTTGTTCCTTTTCCTTGAGGTGGTCCTATAGTGTTGGTACAGTTAATACAAAGTAATTGTAATTTGTAGTTAGCAGTGGAAACAATTGGGTTAGGGTTTTACCTGAGTATTACTTGCCTTGGGTACTTGTGCAACGAGCAGCTCTTCTGATAGGACAATTCACCAGAGGTAGGTTTTGTACCTTTACTTTCTAGAAGTCTAATAGTTGTTGGTGTTAGTGAAGAAATGATAAACAAGATTTTAATCTACCGTGGTTTTAGCAGAATGCTATCATCTGCTTTATGATGCTGAAATATGCTTTTTGATTATTAATTATAGCAAATCACTCAAGCTGTTGTCAATGTTATATCCTCAAATAAGCAAGAAAAAGCAGCATGCACGAGCATGGAGAATGTCTCCATGCACATGTAAATGCAGTTTCCTCTGCTACTAGAGACTGCCAATTTCTGTCACACAGTCTAAGAAAGAGAAGAGGTATTGAGCAGCTGAGGAAAATAGTAAGGAGATGTATTCATGGTGAGCGATGGGGTACTCAGAGTCTGGTAGCACATCCCTCTGTACTAAAACCTCTATGAAATTTTTCCATCTTCCTTAAAAAGTAGTGGAGGTTCCACAGTCTTCTCTGTGTGCTTTTGGAACAGCTAAGGGAGGGTTTGATATTGTCTTCAAATTACTCAACAGCTCTTTTCCTGAGAATCCTTTTTGTGCCTGGTTTGGGGACAGGTGGCTGTGAAAACTCAACAATAACTGGAGAGCTTTGCTTTCTGGGTTCAGATAGTCTCCAGGAAATGCTACCCATGTAAGCATGAGCACATGGGTTTTGTTGTACCCTCTAATACTGTTTCCTGATGTGCTTTGAGTTAGACCAGTCCCAGACACTACTGGCACATTCCCTTCATGTTCTTTGGCTGGTGTCGTTTTTTCCACTTGATGATTCTTAGTGGTTTTTGGAGATTCCCCTTTGTCTTTTTGGTTTTTATATACTGGGTCTCTGCCTGCAAGAACCAGAGTGGCCAGGGTTGTTGGTTGTGATGCTCTCCTGCATTGTGAGGGGAAAAGGCAACTTTAATTCTTGTCACAGTATTTCTTAGCTGCTGAAATTCCAACCTGTCTTTATTTATTCATGGCCTTGCACCTGCTGTAGATAGAAAAGATTAACTGATATTAAAATCAGATTGAAATGTGTCTAAGTTTTGGAGTGAGAAACCTTTAGGTTAGCCGTAATTGAAGGTCTTGCAGACTTCAATGTGATGTCCTTAAATGTCCAATATGACAGTCTTCAACTAAATTACATTAAAGATGCATGAAAATTATTTGCAGTGAGAATTTAACTCAAATCCAAAGATCAAAACAGTCTGATGTAGACTGTTTCTGTTGCAGGTATTTTTAAGTGCTAATGTCCTTAATGTTTTACTACCTTCTTCTAACCAAAGGGTTACAATTCAGTACTCTTTCTCTTCCTGTATGTATCAGAGAGCACCAGGACATGATTCATGGTAGAATTCACAAAGAAGAGTTAGTGTTCAGAATAATGCTAGTAGAAATAGTGATATAATGGGAAACAACATCCCTACCTTGGAAACTTCTTATTTTCTCACCTCCAGAGTGAGTAGGTGTTCTCCACAGATCCTTCTGTAGGACATTTCTCAGATTTTACTTGAGAAAATTTTCATTAGCTTGATTTGAAAGCACAACCTTAGCTGTGTGGTGGGGTCACAGAGATGAGAATCTCAGCTGGTTTCTTTCCCCACCTTTGCCAAAGTTGTGCTTTGCCACTGAGCTGCTGTGTGACTCAACCATCCTGTCTCCATGTAGTAAAAAGTTGGATTCATGTAGGGCTTGTAGCAGTTCTATTCTATTTAAGGATATGGAGAGAAAGAAGAAACATGTACACTCATGCATTATGTTAATAAATTGTGCTTTAGAATTAAATGGATTAAATACAGGTTTGGTTGTTGTCATCTGTCCTAGTAATTTGCAAGTTATCTCAAGGTAGAAATTAATTTCTAGCATAAATAGCTGAGGTTTTATTGAGTTTGATTGAACTCAGACTGGTCAGGATGTTTAATACAGACGTGTGGCCCCGCAGGAATGTAGCTTCATTAAACAGGTCCTCTGTGTATCCTGGGGTCTGCAAACCCACCAGGATGGTGCTGTGCAATAGTGTCATACAAAAAAATGCCAGCAGAATAGACCAAAGGCTTGATTTATACAGGGCCTGCTCTGCTGCAGCAGCTATCCTGCTAATAAAACCAGAAAAGCTACTGGATTCTCTCAAAGATTTCCAGCTAGCTTGAGCCTTCCCAGAGCGGTGGCCCTTCACCATGCTTTTGGGGTGTTTCTGCCTTCAGGTGTTGAAAACCAGGTACTTGATTTCTGAAATGTTTCATGGTTTATGTAGTCCTACCACATGCCACAATTAAAAAACTAATTTACTGCTCTCGCTACAAAAGCATCTTTCCTTGGAGCCTTATTCCATGAGCTTTTTGTGTTCCACGTGGATTGCCTAGGTGCTGCGCTAAAGAAGCTGGAATGCTGCGGCAGGGCCAGGTCTGAGAAGCAGCAGATAGATTGGTTAAATCCTGGAGCTCAGCAGCCTCTGCAGGAAGGAAAGCACCTGAACTCCCCAGCTCTGCGTGCTCAGCGCAAGGCTAATCGCCTGGTCTCATTTAATTGTAAAACATTAGGAAAGTGTAAATAGAAGCCGAGTTGAATGAAACAGTGGAAGTTCTGGGTGCCTTATAAATAAGTTTAAAAAAACCAATCCCTCCGAGTCAATGAAACTCCCTAAAATAAAGCAGGAAGAGTGCAGTAAGTGTTGGACAGGAATTTGTGATTGTTAAATTACTGTTTTTTTCCTATGAAAAAGGGGTTGCAGGAGGGCAGCTGGGTGTGCTGGTGAGATCTGGGCATCGTATGGCACCAAGCACTTGGAGCCCTTCTCACCGCAGCCCAGACCTGGAAGGAAACAGCTCTTTGAGACAGGAAAACACGCAGGCTGCAGGGGCTGTGGATTAGTAGGGTGACAAAGGACCCGTGGTAACTCCCAACTCGGTTGGGAACTGGTTTTAACCCTTGTTACAGGCAAAAGAGTAGCTGGGGCAGCATGAGAACTGGCTTTCTCAGGAGCTCCTTGTAGCAATTAAGTGGCAACAGAAGTTACTAATTGACCCTTTCAGTGTGTTAAGTGACCTGTGCCTCATTTAAGGAGCTTAACTGCCCCTTAGACAGTTATCTGATGATAACACGTTATTGCAGACTCCGCGGTGTAAGCAGCTCGCTAAAGAGCAGGGCTGGAAAGCCTCAAGATCCCTGCAGTATTCCCAGGTCAGGCTGCTTGGCTTCCAGACTTGTTCAAAAGCACAGAGCAGTCACGTTGCTTTACATTTCCCTCCAAAAAGGAATGCCTTAGTGCAAGCAGTGCTTTTTGCATCCGACATGCTTTTTGGAGATGGATGAAGGTGGGGTGGGCTTTTGCTGCTATGGAGCAGCTGGGTGCTTTTCAGCGGGAAAGGGGGAGCTGGTTTGCTCTAGGAGGGAGACAAACGGGACAAAATTCGCTCTTGGCTTTGAGAAACCATAGATAAGATGTTTGAGCTGATGTTTCGTCCCACTTTGGTTCTGCAGCTGGGAAATTCAGCATTTTTGTGGTTATATTCAGGTAAAATGCTGTTTTAAAGAGTTAAGAAGTCTTACTCTGTTTTAACAGTGCTTTGGGATGAAATTAGATTTTTCTTAGAATTACTTGCAGGCAAAGCTTTGATCAGCTCCACCCTAATTTGCAAACAGTCGTGGTCTGTGCTTTAACCTCTTTACTCCCTCAAATTTTAAAAATAAGATTACTTCTCCTTTTTCAGGCCTAGTTCTTGAGTAAGTTGTAGATTATCCCCCAGCAGTGATGGTGATAGTCAAGCTCTCCATTTTTTGAGCTCTGAGGCTTATGAAAGGCCAATATAACCAGCTGTGGTTGTTTAAAAATAGCAAAATGAAATTAGGTTTGGGAGAGATAAGAGCTGCCTTTAAAACTGATACTGTCATCAGCAAACAAAAGCTAACTGAATATGCATTTCTAAATCTGGGGAACTGATAATTCTTAGAATTACAATGGAAAGTTGAAGATGAGCTTAACAGTCAGTTTGAAGAGAAAATGGAGCTACTCTACACTTAGGACTTGCAGGATTTTTAGACAGTTTAAAGTAGCTCAGCTTTCTGGGCAAATATTTGCCCCTCTCTGTTTGAGGACTAAAAGAACTGTTGTGGAACATACTTCAGCAGGCTGTCAGCGTGTCTGTAGGTCTGATAAGGGCATGTAATAGTATTTCATTCAGTGTTTTGGACATGTAAAGTTTCCTCCTCAAACTACTACTCCTTGAAAGAGCAGTTGCCACCTGTCCCAAGAAAGGCCGAGCGTGTAGGAAACGGTGGTGTCCTGTAACCTTGGCTGAGCTCTCTCCGTGCTTTGATACACAGAGATTTCTCTGTTTCCCAGTATAAACAAGGTCTCAGGTTTCCTGGTAGTGAGAGATGAAAGTCATCTTGTGTTCATTCATAAGGACAGCTATGATGTAGACGGTAGAATTGGCCTAGAAGTGAAAATGAAAAGTTGTACTCTTGTGTCATATCGCTGCTGTCCCTTTTGCTGCTGAACCTGAAGCCGTGGTTTCTGGGCTGAGGTTAAAAATTCCTCTTAGATGAGGTGGGACCCTCCCTGGTCATCCCTGTTGTTCCTGCAGGAAAAATATAAGGTGAACTGAATAGGGGACCTGAAATCCAACCTGTGCTTGCAACAGAGTGGGTTCCATATTGGAGGAGACAGGAATAGGAGGGGATCAGGGAAGCAAGCCAAGAAGGGGAGACTGGGGCTGGGGGACAGGCTTGACAATAATCATAGAAAATCTGACTAATTTGTAGTGTGGTTTGCTACAGCTAATTGCTTCCCTAAGAGCCTGAGTGAGTTTTGAACTGTGGCTTGAGTGGTTTGAGCATATTTTTGTTTTAAGTGCATCCAGAAATCAGGTTCTCTTGGTCTGAAGAAGCTGCTACACCTTATGAGCTGGTTTTTTAGTGACTAATTTGACTGTTCTTGATTTAAGTTGTCTTGAGGTGTTTTCTTTAGAACTACCCTGAATCCATCTTACAACATCTAAATAAATGCTATCTAGCTTTAAAAAGAGGGGAGTTGTATTTTGAGTGGTTTTCATCTTTCTTTACAAATGCCTTACTATCAGTATTGCTGTTTCCTGGATGGTTTAGAATTAAATACTCTGACAGTCCAGGGTGCCCAGAGTTTTGAGCCTCTCGTGTTTGTTGATGTGAATACAGAACTCTTCTGATCATGTTCCTCTCACAAACTGTAAACAATTTGTGCTTATTCAATATCCACAAGATCATGCTGGTTTTCAAACCAAATCCAACTTGCAGTGCCCTTCACGTACAGAGAAAGGCTAAGTAGTGGTGTCTCTGTTGAAATCCATAACTGAAGCTTGGGGCACATGTGTAGTCGGTCATTTGGAACTGAAGTGGGTTTTGCTGCAGTTCTTCAGAGCCTAAAACTTAAGCCAACAGGTAGCTAAATGAAGGTGTTTGGTTTCTCTTCCAGATGCTGGTTCCAGTGTGGAAGAATTGGAATTCAATTGGGATGAGTATCTAGAAGACACAGGAGCAACTGCAGCCCCCCATGGGTCTTTTAAACATGTGAGTAAGAGTGTGCCTTTTCTTACCATCTTCTACATGGGGTTGGTTTTTTTGATACACTGAATGTTTAGGGTTCCTTTGAACGAGCTGATGCTCTCAATCTGGAAGCCTAACTAGAATAATCTTTCTTAGAGTAATGAGAAACAAGGAATTTCACCTTTCTATTATTGTTGCTTGTCCCCTTCTCTGTACATAGCACAGTGTAATCCCATCGCCACATGCTGAAAGTTAAGGGGCTCTTAGCCTTTTTTGCACAAGAAGATAAGCTTGATTTTTCATAGAAAGCCCAAACTGGCCAGTCTCTTTCTGCTTTTGGTGATTGCTACAGGAGAAGTGGTGTGGAGGAGCTAGCTTTAGAAAGTTGGTGGCATAGTTCTTGAATGGCAGAATTCAAATATGCTCTCAAAGAAGGTTTTAATGGTAGCTCTCAAGGAGGCCAAGGAGAAAATAATAGCTCTGCCAAACACTTGACTTGTAGTAGTTAGAAAACTGATTAGGATAATTGTCAAGCACGAGCTTAATGCATGGGATGAAGTCTTGATAAGCTCTTATCTTTGCCCTTGGATATCTTTAATCAAATATACGTTGGTAAAATCCCAGAGTGCACTATCCCATTGGGTGAGATCTGAATGTGAAATTTGGCTTTGTGTATTGGGTCATCAGGGAAGGTGAGCCATGTAGAGCTTGTTTCCAAACCTCTTGGGTCACTTCCAGCAATTAAAACACCTTCCAAGCTGCCAGCCTGCGTCCTTCCTTGTCCAACTCTTAAATAAAGTTACTATTTAATAGTCTTTCGGAGGCTGTGGGGCTTTTGCCATGGCAGTGAGGGTAGTGATCTGTGTGTGGCACCTTGCTTGGAAAGCACTTTGTGGTGCTCAGGCCGTCAGGTCCAGTGCCACCACTTTGGTACAGGAGACTTAAATAGGCAAAAAACCTGAGGTCTGTTCAGAGAAGGATCACAAAGCATTTTGAGTCCAAAGGTAACCTGCAGAAGTGCAAAACATTAAAGAATTTATTAAAGTGTGACAGTTGTGTTAGTAGTAAAGATGTGCAGTAAACAAAGACCTCATGGAGGCTCCTCCGTACACTGGCATGTCATTGTAAACTTTTTGTTCAAAATCAAAGTTCAGTTATGTCATTTCTGGAGGGGAGAGGCCTATCCTGACTTCATTCTTCCTCAGTGTCCTATGGCTGTAGCTAAAGCAAGCTTACTCAGGGTGGTGGTGTCCCTGCAGCCCACCGAGAGGGAGCTGTGTGCAATCAGCCAGTCTGTCTGCTCCTCTGGTGTGACTTACCTTACATGAGCTCTGTTAAAGAAACTTGTTATCATAGCTCGGGCATTACACAAACTAATGGTAATACCAGCTTTCCAGTGCTGGCCAGCTGAATTAACACTGCAGCTCCATTCTGTTAATCGTCAGGAGAGGCGCTTCGAATGGCTTTGTTGCCCCCGCGCCGTGCTCTGCCGGCTCAGCTGCGTTCAAACAACATCAGTAAAAATACAATTAGGTTCAAAAAAAACCAAAATCAAACCAAACAAAACCCACTTTTTTTTATTATTATTATTGCTGTTCTGCCCTACGTGTGTAGAACACGGTGCAGTTTTGCTGGTGCACTAACGCTGTTGTGGAGAGTGCTTCAGTGAGCAGGTGCAGACAGAGCCCATCCCTGTCACCCCGTCCTTGCTGGCTCTACTGGGTGCCCTCCTGTGGGAGACGGGGTGGAGGAGCTGCCCCTGGGGAGCTCAGCTGGGCACCCCAGCACCCCACAGGGAGCTGGCCCAGAGACTCAGGGTCATGAATGGGTGTGATGATAGATGTCTGTGTCTTCAGGAGGGGAGCCACCAGGTGGTTGCTAGCATAGTTCCCTTAGAATTTGTCTGGAAGCTGATTTTGCTGTTCCCTCTAATAAGCTTGGCATAAAATTTTGGAAAGTTAATGGTGACACTGAATTGACAAGCGAAGAGAGGAGCAGATTTGCAGCAGCATCACATCACCTAGATCTCGCTGTTAATAGAAATCCAGTAGCGCAAGGTCACACGCTCAGGATTTCTGCTGTCCATTAGAAAGAAAGGGTTTGGAAGAGGCAGAGGAGGAGATCCTCAGTGCCTCCCAGTGGGTAGTGACAGCCTGCCTGTGGGATGAAGCCCTAAAAAAATGTTAGTGGCATTCCAGGATACATCAGGTGAGAGAGTTGCAGTGGAGAACGTACAGGCACTAATGTATCTATGCCAGTGACTGCTGGTCCCTCCAGCTGGAATCTGTGCGGTGCTTGTTGCTTGACTTGAAGAATGACAAATTTGTCTCTGCCAACAAGAGAGCTAAGAGGGAACTACTTTTGTACTCTTGAAAAAACAGAGTGGAAAAGACCAAGATGAAGAGTAATGTTGGCACAAGAGCAAATGGACATGGATAAATACAAATCCATTAGTATAAATACATTTTAGATGGAAGCTTAAGGGGTTTTTTGGTTCTTTTTAAATATTGGAGTAGCAGGACTGTGACCAGCCTGCTTTTATGAGTGGTGGGTGAGAAATACCTAACCCACATTGTAGGAGAGTGTGTGCTCAGGTTAAGAAAATGTAATCCATGGTTACACAGCCTGTGTTAGCAGTTAACTAGACTTGCTGATGGGAGAGAGGAGTGGGTATTTTATTTGTATGCTTATATCAATTCTGAAAGCTTTGTTCTTACTATGAGCAAGACACTTTGGAAAATGTAAGCTACTTCCTCAAGTGTTTTCTGATGTTTATTTTGTTTGCATTTTAAAAATTAAATAACATTGAATTCAAAGCATCTGTTCTGACTGCAGTCTGGCAGGAAAAAGAGCTTACCAAAACCTGGAGTTGCACTGGGTGTCAGTGTTGTCATCCCTCTCCCCTAGATCCCCCCAAGTCTATATACTTTCTCTGGAATTGTTGAATTCTCTTTTTTAATTCCTTTCTACAACTTACATGTGTGTGTAGACATAGAGTGAAGAAAGACAGTGTTCAGCATCATCTGAACACCTGTATCTGCTGTGTGTTCTTGTGTGTTCCTAATGCTTTTTGTCCATCCTTTATCTCCTTCTGAGCCCATGGGGATCCCCAGGTCTGACCCGCGACACGGCCCAAAGCCGGGAGACGGTGCTCGACGGGAAGGAGGGCCCAGGGCTGTCACCAGCCACTCGGGGCCACCTCCAAAGGAACCTGCTGTGCTCAAACCCTCTGCTCCAAAGAAAATACTCTTGGAGCCTCCCCAGCCTGTCCTGCTAGCTCAGAGACAAAGTTGTGTGCGTTAAGCCACTCCGTGGTGTCGTCCTGCCCAGCTGCCAGGAGAGGGTGCTAACTTCTTGGTCTCTGCTCTATCCACCCGGGAACATTAATGACAGCCTTAGACAAACGCACCTGATTTCGGGGAAAGCTCCGTCTGTGGCTGTTGGTTCTGTTGAACGTGGCTCTCTCCGCCGTCAGGCCTTGCTGAAAGCTCGGGTATAGGAAGCTGCAGAGATTTCCCAGTTCCTCAGGCATTGTGTCGAGCTCATGGCTTTTCTCTCAGGAAGCAGAATATGAAGTTTTTAGTGGTATCTCTTCAGCAAGACAACTGTCTTTTTGAATAAATGACCTCCGTAATACCACGCCAAAATGCCTGCAGGTGTTGGCTCCTGCTGATTTTGTTTGTAGAAGGGCTGTCTCTAAGTGAAGGATATTAATCTAAAGGATGTGAGCAGTTAACAGAGGCATATGCTTTTCCTTCTGATGTGGCTCTCCTGGTTTTATTTTTAGCAAACCAGTATGTGCTGGCTGATGAGACTATAATAGCTGTGGCAGTTACTGAACCGTCAGCGCAGAACTGGTAATAAATAACCCAGAAAATACCTCCTGCATCTGCATCGTACTGAAAGCCTTTCTTGCAGTTCATTCAAAGGGGAAATGGAACTTGGGACCACTTAAGAAAGAAAACACCAGTTACATTCAGCTGAGAACAGGGAATCGGCATGTTAGATTTTTAATTAAGACTGAGGCTATGGAGCTAAGTGTCGCTGAGAAACAGACTGTGGTGAGAGCAGAACAGAGTCCTCCTGCTCTTTCAGGAATGTTTGAGCTGGGGGAAGTTAGGGATACAAAAGACTTAATGTTTTTCCTTCCCTGTTTACGTTCCCGTTTCAGCACTTGGTCCCTGTGCAGTCGGATTCCTCACGGCACACACAAACACACGCTCTGAGCACACATCCCATTTCGGCTTTATTGTTGTCAGAGTCTGAGTTGATTGAAGAACACATGCTGTTTGTTCTATGTATGTTCTATTTGTTTAACAACACTACATACAGAATTATGGGGGTTCTGGTGTAGAGACATAAAAAACCCGTATTGTGCAATTTGTGCAGATTCATACCTTCTCAAATGAGCAGTGTGGAAGAGCCAGTGGTGGTGTTGTCTAAAGCCCATGTGTGTGCTTGAAACAGGCTCTTTGTCCAAAGAAGTTGTAAGACACAGTTCAACACAAAAAGTCAAAGTTGTGTTGCTGAGTTTGACCTTTAGCTTTGTCTGGCTTGGCAGCCCAGCGGTGGGTTGGAAGGCTTCTTGGTGGTGGGTGAGGTGTTGACCAGGGCAGGAAGATGAATTGCAAGATACTGATTTAAGGTTGAAAAGGTATTCTGAAATGCAAAGGTGATTTCATTAATGATGCTTCTGTGTACATTCCAGTTTGGGTCACGTAACGTGAGAAAGTTGTTTCTCTGAGGCTGGACAGCATTTGGCTCGAGGTTTTTTGTTAATGAGCATGTCTAAATGATTCCCCCCTTGTTGGTCCTTGAAGTTTCTGGCAGGTGCTCAAATGTGATGATCTTCTTTCTCTTCAGGTGGATACAAGTTTGCAGAATGGTTTTGCTCCTGGAATGAAGCTGGAAGTTGCTGTCAAGTCTGACCAAAACACCTACTGGGTGGCCACCATCATCACTACCTGTGGGCAGCTGCTCCTGCTGCGCTACGATGGTTACGGGGAAGACCGTAAGGCTGACTTTTGGTGTGATATCATGACGGCTGATTTACACCCCATCGGCTGGTGTGAGCAGAACAAGAAGATTCTCAAAGTGCCTGAAGGTATTGGCTCTATATTGCAGAGGGGGGAGTATGTGCAAAAGTACGCTTCTGTCCTTTGGAAGCCTGGCAGGTAATCTTCATAATTGCTCTTGGCACAGCTGGGGCTGGGGTTGCTGTGATGGTGAGTTGAGATTGTCTGCCATGTTTTTCTGGAATCTCATAACTTGCAGTACAAGATTCCCCTTTCAGCAGAGAGCAGTTAGCTTTTCAGAACTGGACTTATTTCTACAGAGAGTTGTGCTTATCTTAATCATCAAGCACCAAATTCTATTGCTTTGTCATTTCCTTGACAGACTTTGTTGTTGCTTTGTATCTTCTTTTAAGGGTCTCCTGGTGAATGTGTGGCAGATTGCTGTGAATTAGGTGGCACAAGAGTGTGGTCTTGTTGTCTGAATAATTTTTAACTGGCCGGAAGAATCACAGTCTGTCTTCTTCACTTTTCCCTCTAGGTATCAAGGACAAGATACCCAACCAGGAGGAGTTCCTTCAGCGGGTGCTGAAAGGAGCATGCAGTGCCCCTGCTAACCTGCTGGAGGGGGTGAGTGCCTCAATGTGCTGCACTCTGGCTTTTGTCTGGAGTTTCCCCTTTGTCATTAAGGGAGCCCCTATTCAGAGTGGCAGTTCCTTGCTTTCAGTTGACTCCTCTCACTTTGTTTTTTTTACTGATGGGCAGGTTAATGTTTCACTTAAATCTTGCATCTTTGCTAGTGAAGAACCAAATTTTTATTTGACAGTATTTGCTCCTCATGTCAGTGTCTGGTTGTGAAGCACAGAATACAGTTGGGGTTTTTTTGGAAAGTGTCATTGATGTCTTCTTTACAGTAGACATTTTTATATTTGCATCTTCTGTCTAGTCATCTTTGTACGCTGGATGACTCAGTTTTAGAAAGAGATTATTCATGTTTCCTCCAAACCTTGAATACATAAGTGATAACGCTTCTGAAAGTGATGATGAAGACTTAATTGAAACGTGTGACTGTATCTACAGGCAGTGCAGAAGCTCTGATGCAAATGCCAGTGATTCTAAGCGTTGTCATTTCCATAGTCTTGTAAGGGACCTGTATTTCTTTACTTCTGTATTCATACTTTAGACTTATGCACAAGTAACACGTATGAAGTAGTGGCAGTTTGAGATTTGTACAGAAGGGTTTGTGTTCTTTTTGTAGCTTCACAGAGGGAAGAATCCATTGGATCTCATTGCGCCAGGCTCCCGACTAGAACTGCAGAACATCCGGGATTCTCTGGAAGCCTGGATAGTCAATGTGGTAGACAACGTTGGCGGGAGACTTAAATTGAGATACGAAGGGCTGGATGATTCTGACGAGTTTGACCAGTGGCTATTCTACTTGGACCCTTTCCTTCATCAAGTGGGGTGGGCAGCTCAGCATGGATATAGCCTGCAACCACCTCTAGGTACTTCAAAACATACATCTTTTAAGTGGTGATCAAAGGTTAGAGAGTACCTTTGCTGCTTTGGTGCTCTAAATCTGCTTTCTGGAGGCATATGGTGGTAACATAATTGTGTGTGTGATCTGACAAATAGTGTACCTAATAATATATAAGTGAGAACACCAGTAAATAGTCCTACAAGACTTTTCACCCACTCATTCAAAACCCTGCTAAATGGGTTTGCCTGTCAAAACTTTCCATCTGTTTGTGGAAAGGGAGGAACTGAGGAGGGGGTTGCCTTCATGGCTATTTGTGGAAGGATTGATTCCTGGGAGGAAAAGTCATTTGAAGTACTGTTCAACAGGAGCTTTTGCTGTTGAGACTCCAAGCCCAGTGGGCTTAATAAAGGCAGTGTCTACAGAGGTGTTATGTATGAAAATGTCTGCTAAAATGCTTGCCCAGGGAATGAGTGCATTGAAGTGAAGACAGAAGGAGGGTATTTTAAAAAATAGTAGTTAGCTGCTGGATTTATTTCCTTTTTATGTCTACATAAGAGCTTTGATATACTCAGAGTGATCCTTTGTGCTCGATGGCACTGCTGGAAGTTGTTCCATCGCTATCAGAGAGGTGTGTGGTCTGCAATTATAGATGCTAAAAATGTAACTCATGCAGCTGGGGCAGAGTTGTGGAACATTACTGGAACTTTCTGCTTGCTTAATGTAAAACAAAGTAGCATTATCCAGCGGGGGATTTGTGTTCTGGTCATGTTTCTCCAGAAGCTTTCCTTGCTGTTGATGTGATCCCTGTTTTCTCAGAAAAGCTAGACTGGGCAGCATATGGGTGATAGTGTTGGATGACTTCAGTCCCTTTTTTTAATACATCCAAATACCAAAGAAAAGGGTAAGTTTTTAAGAAGGGAGGCATTTGCACAGACTTTGAAGGGATAGGGCAGTTGGAGGAGCACAAACCCAACTTTTGGCTTTATTGCTACGTGTTGTGAAGGAAAAGAAGGCAGCAGATGACTACATTCACTGTTTTCCTTTCTTTTTACTCAAGCCATTAGGTCCCTGAAGAGCGAAGCAGATTGGCAAGAGATCCTAAAGAAAGTGAAAGAGGAGGAAGAAGAGTCATCAGTTCCTACAGATCTCTTTAAGGTAAAGACACAGGATGTGTAGTTTAATGCTGTGGTTAATACCATAAAATGCTCTATGTCTAAGAAATTACTTGGGGCTGACAGTCACAGTTACTCAAAATTCTTTCCCTGTTAGTTTTTGGGTTTGGGTTTTTTATAGGTTTTTTCCTTTCTCCCTCTAGTTTAAAAAAGTAAGTGTAATAAAAATAATCATACTATTACACAATTCTTGTTAAGTCAGACAATACACTGAGCACAGGTATGTGAACCATTAGTTGTCATACTGGGAAAAATCCTTGGTTCTGTTCCTTTATAACGGCATCTCCAGTTGACCACCAGCTGGTCCAGAGGATTGCTGTCCTGCAGGAGTGCAGGGTTACTGCAGTCTAATTCTGTGAGTACATTCTGTGAGTTTAACATGTGTAACATCTGATTTGTAACCTGATGAAGTTACACAGGGTGTATAAGGTGTCTGGTATCTTCTGAACGTTAGCAAATGTTGTAATGAATCGGAATTTAAATCTGTATATGAATGGAAATTAAAAAAAATAAAATAATCTTGACACTTTTTGATAAGTAGGAATGTAAGTTTAGTCCTTTAAGTTCTTAGTTCATTTTTCTAAGCTCCGTTTGGAGGCAGAAGCAGAATAGAAGAGGAGGTGCTGTTGCTCTTGAACACGTTGGGTCATACACTGAGCAGGATATGCATAAGTGAGGAGCAGGAACCCTGTTTTTTGTTAGGCTGAAAATGGAGACTTTTACTTTCTAGTGTAGCTCCTGATGACCGCTACAGATGAGGGGAAAAAAAAAACAACCCATATTTACTGATTTTTCAGACCAGTCTGTATTGTGAAATCTTTCTGCATGGAGAACATCAGAGGAGAAAATCTTGAGGATTCAATTTCCTAAAACTCATAGAAAACTGTCGGTCTCGGAGAGCACAGTTGGCCTTTTCTCTTCATTACAGAGAGATTGTCAGTACTCCAAAAGGTTGATTTCTAAGAATGAGCTAATGAAATCTCAAATTATCCTCTTTAGTTGAATTATGTAAGGTATGTCTTTTTTTTTGATGGAGAAAGGCAGGTAAACAGTCTAATAATTCATTTTCCAGGATAAACCTGTGATTGGAGTCCATTCATTCTCTGAAGGCATGAAGTTAGAAGCTGTGGACCCAATGGCTCCTTTTGTAATCTCTCCTGCTACAGTTATCAAGGTACCGGGGTTCTTTAACTTGCTTGTCCTGCTAAGATTCAATACAGTTGCAGCTTCTGGTTTTGGGTTTTTTTTTGTTTGTTTTGTCTCCCGTGGGAGACAGGTTGCCATGAAAACGAAGTCTTAACTGCTGGTGGTGAAGACATTGGGTTTGAAAGGAGGGAAAAATGTTCCATAAAGATAAAAGCTCGAAAGATGAAATGGCTGAAACTGTCAAACTTGGGTTTTTTAAATTAGATATAATCCCTCATAATCTGAGTACCTGGTTGAAGTTAGATTTAGGGGGGTTGTTTTTGTAAAAGTCAATGTCAGAGCTTGTACAAAGCCATGGCATTAAGGTGGCCTGGTCTTCAAAGAAAGACCCAAACATGGCTGTACGAGCTGAAATGACAACGCCCCAGCATAGTCTGGCTTTGAGCAACTTCTGTCTTCCTGTGTTAGTAAGCAGGTAAATGGTTCTACAGAAACCTGCTTCGATGTAGTAAACCAAAATGTCACTGTGCAAATAAAACAAGGACATATTTTAAAATCTTTTGTTGTGTATTTTCCGGGAAATGTTGCTTTTTCTTTAGGACAGATACTCTCTCAGTGTAACCAGTGTGCAGTGCTGCTGTTTAATGAAGTTAGCGGAATGGGGGAGAGGGAGCAATCAGATTCTGCTGCTTGCAAGATGACATGCTTCTCTTTGGGCTAAACACAGGTGTACAATGAAAAGTATTTCATGATAGAGATTGACGACCTGAGACCCGAGCGTACAAGCAGCCAGTCTTACATTTGTCACCTCAACAGCGCTGGTATTTTCCCTGTGCAGTGGAGTCTGAAGAACGGTTTGCATCTCAGTCCCCCACCAGGTAGGTTTGTGCGAGCTTGTCATGCGCGCTCCTCTCTGAAGGAAATAGATTGCCAGTCCCCAGAGTGCCGTGTTTTGGACAACACTTTGGCAGAAGAATTACATGTAGCAGCACGAGCAAAGAACAAGAAAGATCAAATTCTGAGAAACAGGAGCTTTGAAGGAGTGAAACTGAAGTTTCCTGGCGACGTGCCTGGATTTGAGAAGATGACAGTGGCTGGGGATGCTGGTCGAGCATAAAATCCTCAGCGCTTGAAGGAATGGAGTGTGTGTTCCAGGGCTGAAGGCGATGTTGGTTTCAGCATTAATTAAGGTGATAGCAGAAGCCTGTAGTCTTTGCGTTGGGTTTTTGCTTCTGGTCAAAATGGAAGGTTGTTATCCAATGTCTTATAATATTTTTAGAATACCTTATCACTAGAGGTTAATGAAGTATTTTCTTCCCAGGGACCTAGCAGGCAAGGTAGCAGATTGTTGAAACATTGCTTCAGGACATAAGGGAATTGGGGAGCGATCCTCAGCTACTGAAATATTTATGTATTTTCTCAAAATGGCAGTGTCAGTGGTATTGTAAAACCAAGGACTGAGTACTTCTATTCACCGCCACAGAACTTGGCATGTTTTGGTTTTTGTTGTCGTGACATTAAGGAGCAAAGAGTAGAGGACATTCAGCTCTTGCCTTTCCTTGGGCAAGGGACAAAAAGTGGCTTGGCTTGATCCAGCATGACCTAGAATTTTGCATGTGAAAGACAAAATCTCACTTTCTAGGCATGTGACTGGAGTTGACAGAGATTTTAAGCGTCTCTTCTTGTAGGCCCCCCAGAAACAGTGGGCTTTCTGGCCTGTCTGAGGAGTCCTACTGGCACAGAGAAAAGTGAGAAAAATAAATAGATCCTTCTGTGGTTAGGCCTTCTCTGGGGAGTAGTTGAACTTCTTTGGTCACGTAATACTATATTCTTAGATTAGTTTTTAAATTTTATTAATTTTTTAAAACCTTTTGCCCCAGGTATCTGTGTAGGGGAGTGCTTCCAGGGTGCTACTGGAATAACTGCTGCAGTTGTCTCCTGGCTGATACACTGCCAGCCTCAAGCTATCACAGCAGCTAACTGCTGCACCCAGTTCCCTTCAGTTAGTTGCTGTTTATTAGATCACAGGGGAGTGAAGTATTTCCTCCAACTTAATTTGTCTTTTTCTTGGAGAGATGCTCTACCTCCTGATGGGCTCCACGTTAAAATTCTTCCCTTCGGACGTGCGGATTTACAGCTTTTAGCACATTGATGAACCTCTTAGGAGGATGAACTGCTCTCTTTAATGACTTGGTATTTAACATGTGTTTGAGAGACTAATGTATTGGTATTGAGCATGT
Organism: Jacana jacana; assembly: GCA_013400555.1. Taxonomy (NCBI): domain Eukaryota; kingdom Metazoa; phylum Chordata; class Aves; order Charadriiformes; family Jacanidae; genus Jacana; species Jacana jacana. The sequence goes on along the minus strand of VZTM01016202.1, from coordinate 148,251 downwards.
TTTGGGTGCTCTATTTAAAAAAAAAAATAAAAAGTTTCAGAGCTGCTGTGACATTAATGAAGTACTCTTGCAGAATTTCATCTGTACCCTGTGAGAAGGCTGAAGACACTTCTCTGTGTTTTATTTGCTTTGTCTGCTTAATTGATGTACTTTATTCACACTTTGGATTGCTCTCTGTGAAGTCACTTTTAGTTTGGTGCCATTTCAAGTCCAGTGCCCAAAAGCCCCTCTGCAATGAAAACGTAGAGGGTGTCTCAAATGCATGAGAACCATGCTATGGGCTGACCTCAGATGGTTCTGTGAAGCTCTAATCAAGTGAACAGTCTTGACCCAAATGGATTTCGGTGATCTGTACTTCATGGCAGCTTGAAATTACTTGGTTTTGTGCTGTGAAACTAACTCCTTTGCTTTTTCTTCCCCCAGGTTATCCCGGGCAGGACTTTGATTGGGCAGACTACCTCAAACAGTGTGGTGCTGAGGCAGCTCCCCAGAGCTGCTTCCCTTCGGTAAGGCTCTCTTGCAGAAAAGCGTCTCTTCTGTTACATGAATTGACACTCCTCATTCCAGGGATGGGAACCTTTTCCATGTTTTTGACTTAAATTACCAGTGATAACTGAGGAAACAGAGGAGTTGAGAAAGTGCAAATGTATGTGAACAGTGGTAGGTGCACGCCAGCGTCCAGGATAAGGAAGTGGGGGACCAAATGCTTCAGTTGTGATAAAGCAGATGGAGAAGAAATGAATGTTTTGTAAAATTGAGATACGTAAGAGTCCATGAAATAGTCATGAAACAGGATCAATCTTTGGCACTCCTGTAATTATGGAAACAGAGCCTTTTAATTGACCTTGTTTTCATTTACTTAGTGTACTCTTTCAATCTTCTTTCCTTTCAGCTTGAAAAATTCATTCCATTGGATTAATCAATACCAAGTCATCTTAAATTAGTACCAGATAATCATTTTGCATTAATCAGTGCCTGAAGTACGTGCTAGATTTTGGGCTTTTGTTGATTCAGTGACAGTATTGCTGTCTCCCAAAGCAGAATACCTTGTCAAGCAGCAAAGGTTACTGTTAACACCTGCCTTCCAATTCCATTTACTAAACTTGGGCTATTGCAGTGCTTAGGGGAAGAAATTAAAATGAATAATTACTGTTTTTTGAAGAGGGTGTTGCTGGCTATGAATTCTTGCCCTTGTTCTGTCTTGTAAGCTGCAGCATCTTAGAACAGGTCATTGAATTTATTATTCCTTCTCTGAGAAGAGTTGATCACTGTAGGCTAATTCCAGAATTTGTAATGTATTGATCCTGTAATTATGTTGCAGAGTGGCTCTGGGAGGAAGACTCCTCCGTCTGGCTGTTACTTCTTATCTTTAATTCCAGCGCTTCAGAGCTGAATAAATACCTATTTTATTCTTATGTTTTAGGAATTTTTCAATAAGTGGTGGACTAAGTTGGTGAATAAAGTCAAATCCTACTTATGCAAAAAATGTAAAATGAAAAGAAAGCTTCCTTTGCTGTCTGCCAGAACTCATTGGGATGAGGCAGGATTGTTACTCGCTATATAATGGATTTCCAAGCTAACAGAATAGAATAGAGGGCCTGGTCAGACCGTCAGACTTAGCACTTAGGTAGCAAGCAGCGCACAATCCTGGTTGCTTAGAGTGTGCTCAGTCCTTTCAGTGAATCGCAGCATCCTCATTTTTGAGTATGATTTTTTTCTAGGTGTGTCTATGGAATCTTTTTGTAACTTAAGTTCTTTGTAATTCATAATATCTTACTTGTATCAATGCATTAATTTTGTGCAATCATGAATCATAAAATCATTGAGGTTGGAAGAGACCCACAGGATCATTGAAATCAACCATCAGCCCCACTCTACAAGTTCTCCCCTACACCAGATCCCTCAACACCACATCTAATCTACTCTGAAACACAGTCAGGGATGGGGACTCCGCCACCTCCCTGGGCAGCCCGTTCCAGGCTCTGACCACTCTTTCTGTGGAAAATTCTTTCCTGATGTTCAGCCTAATCTTCTCTGACTGCCAAAGTATCAGTTACTCAGACAGTGAGGCTTTTGTGTTGGTCCTGTTCATGGCTGTTCATATCATATACTGGATGTACAGATGGCATTTTACTGAAGTACTGTGTCTTTTTCTTAGTTAACTTCTTCTGACCATGGATTTAAAGAGAATATGAAACTTGAGGCCGTGAACCCAGTTGATACTGAAGAAGTTTGCATTGCTACGGTCACCAAGTTGAAAGATTCCTACCTCTGGCTTCAGCTGGAAGGTAAACCTGATGGGGGAGAGGAGAGTAGCACTTACATTGCTGCTTCTGTAATACCTTCATCAAAGCTGAAGAGTACCTGGGGCAAACTCACTGCCTGATGAATAATGGCTGCAAATCACTGTTTCTTCAATGAAAACATGGCAAAACCCATCTGCAGTGTCTGTTTCCTAGTTAGTCTGGGCTGACAGTGCTTGTTTAAGCCAGGCAAAAACAGCACTTGTGTATTGCAGTGTGTCAGTGCTAGGCTGGCACCCTGTGCCAAGTGCTGGTCAGTGTCTTTTAGAAAACAAGGACCTTGTAACAGTCTTACAAATGAGTGTGTTGCATTCTGAGCAAGCTTTGACCAGGCCTAGGGAGCCAGCTTTCAATAGAGGTTCTTCATTAAGATAGAATTAGGCCTATGTTAGCTGTTCTCCATTATAGTCCCATTCTTGATTGGGAGTACATCATGGACTGGCTATGCACTCTGCTTCTCTGCTGAACCGTGGGGGGCTGACTCCCATCTCCAGCCTTTAGGAGGAAGCAAATGAGGTCAAGAGATAATGTGGTCAATAAAAGGAGATGAATTAACAATTGATACTGTGTTGAAGATACACGATAAGTAAAAGCAGCTTCACTGGCAGATACAGAGCAAGCATTAACCACTGAATATTATTTTGTTTTTACAAGTTGTTTCAATTTTTGCTTCTCTGAACTGAACAGGCTCCAAGAAGCCCGTCCCTGACTGCATAGTGAGCGTGGAATCTATGAACATATTCCCGGTGGGTTGGTGTGAGACGAATGGATATCAGCTCAGACCTCCTCGCAAAGCAATAGGTACCAGTGCTGTTCTGTTTGCAGTGGTTAGCTGGGTCAGTAGAGACAGCGAGACCTTGGAGAGCAGGCTGCTGCAGAAATATTGCCAGCATGACTGAATTTGGAAACGTTCACCACGTTCAGAGAATCTGTGACTTGTGCAACTGTTCCGCTGGCTCTTAGGTCTGGTTGGAGTCCACACAACTCCAAAACAGACAGTGGTGGCTTGAGAGCCTTGTGTGCTGTACAGGCACGTGGAAACAATTTATTAGTCACAGGGAAGAAATCCTATCTGTGTGTATGCACCCCCCTGTGCTGTGCATATACTTTTGTTTGAGCCATGTGTCCTACTGCTACTGAGTTTACACTCGTGCAAGTAAAATCAATGCCATAACAAAAACCAATCTTGAGTGTGTTTTGGAGTTGAAGTAAAGGGGACTGGCTATCCAGATGGGCCTGATGGGTATCATCCATTAGTGACAAAACATTGAAAAGTTAATCCTGCTTGTTCAAACTACACTTGTAAGATAGCAGAAGATAGGGATTCTCTCAGCGGGTTAGTGAGCTCTGTTTATTGAAGTTTAATGGGTGGTGGAGAAACTGAAGAGTTTTCTGCATGTTCAAGTGAGATAATAAAATTGTTAGATTGGAATGAACTATCAGTTACTGGAAATCAAAGCAGGAGAAACTTACCTGAGCCATGTCTGCACTGCCAAGGACAGAGAAGGAAGTGGGGGAACCTAGTTAGAGAGAAGATGCTTTAAAAAAAAAATCCTAAAGCTTGCTGGGGACAAAGCCTGAAATGGTGGAAGAGGCACGTGTTGCATTATTTGTTTACTATTATCACCTGATTGTGAAAGCCAGAATTAGCAAGTGCTCATTTCACCTAGTTGACTTTCTCAGTTGCAGCAGTGTTTTCCTCCTCAGCAATTGGGCTTAAGTTGTAGTGTATTTCTAAGCAGCTAATTTCAGTTCATGTCGTGGTTAAACAACATCGAGGTTCCCTGTGCTGGGAAAGTGGCAAGTTAGGCCTTTGATTGCTGAAAAGAAAGCATATCATTCCTTTTTGGCTGATGTTACAGGTAGTTTAGGGACAATGATGCAGACAAAGACGTCCAAAAGGTGAGATTTCCTAGAAGACTGGGGATGTGCACGCCTGGTTTAATGCACGTGCAGTGAAAATTGGAGTAAACCTTTTGAGTTAGGTCCAACTACATGGGCCAGCATGTCTCTAGTGCAGATGGCTCAGCTGTCTTAACGTTGTGCTGACTTGGAACATAGGTTCTTTTGGGATATAACTTAGAGGAAGTCAGGCTAGTAAATACCTTGTACTAGATGTTCTGTTTGTTTCTCTCCTGTACTTTGCTGTTTATATTTACTGCTGCTTCTTCCTTTCAGTAAACAAGCAGAAAAAAATTGCAGTAGTTCAACCAGAGAAACAGTAAGTAACAGGGTTTTTGCTTTTCTTTGTTGTTGAGGTTTGGGAGGTTTTTTCTTTGGCTGATTGGTAAATCATGTTGTCTCAGGGGAGATTTAGCTTTACAGAAGGGCGATACCGAGGGTTGAGAGATTCCACAATCCATTTATCTTAATGCTAGTAGTTGTTGGTGTTGAGAAAGACCTCTTGGGCTGCTCTAGGAGGAGATGGAAAGCATGGAGTTTGTTTCTTAACAATGTTATGTAGCTCAGCTGAATTATTGAATAGGTCAAGTCACTGAAGTTCTGGGGTTGAAAGGGTTGCTCTTTCATTTTTAAAAGGTTGCATTATCTGTGAATATAGGAGTATGTTTAAGAAAAACTAGCTTGATCTTCAGACTGTGTTTGTAAGTTTGTGCTTGAGCCCTTTTTTTGATGGTGATTAATAGGGAAAATTGTTGAATTCCCTTTTGGATGTATTCCCTTTTCAAATAGTACTGTTTCTGTAATGTAAATATGCTTAGAAAATGTGGCTGCCTTAATGTGCAGCTGTGATTTTGCACAGTTTATCAGAAAATTTGGCTTCTGTGAGTCATTTAGGAGATTAACTTCTAATAGTTCCTTCCCAGATTAAATTTGACCCAGACTGGCCAAATATGAGAGTTCTACTAATATCTGTAATTCACCTATAAATTCTCTGTCATGCAGGTGAAACTCCTTCATGTGAGCCTGCTCAAAAACACTCAGTAGAATGTCTGACAGTTGGGTTTATTGACTCTGAAGCGTTACAAACACCAGATCTGTCAGTAGTCCTGCCAAGGGTTTCATTACTCCTAAAACACTGAGCAGGCTTCCATGGTTTGGAATTGGAATTCTTACTGGAGTACTTGAGTCATTTTCATTGTATTTTGTTCAAGAACCATCTTTTTCAAAATGCTGGAGTTAAGACCGTACTCTGCCTCGTGCCATGAAACGTGAATTGAACTGAAAAGGAGGCAGAAAATGTAAACTCTTGCCAGCAGCTCTATGTGGTGTGGCCATCAGCGTTGGTAGCCCATGACTTCCAGCCAGGAAGGATGGCTGCTGGCTGTAGGAGTACAGTAGTCCTTTCCAAATTGAATTTTATAGCCCTTGCATGTTATGTTGTGAAACAGGGGAAGTATAAAAAGCAGATTAATAAGGCCAGACCTGAAGAAAAAAAACAACAACGTAATGGTTGGGTTTTAGTAACTGAGAGGTGACTGTCCTTACCATCTGTCCCTTTCCCCAATCTTCTTTTCATTACAGAATTTTGTCTTCAAGGACAGTTCATGATGGACTAAAGAACCAGGAGCTGAACTCTTCTGACTCGGGTATTGATCAGAGAGGGCAGGCTGACAGACAAAACCCTGTTCAGCTGCCTCGTTCTTCAGCTGCTCATCACTCTTCACAGGGGAGAGGAGGGAAGGGTTTAAAGATTTTCATCCCTTGGTGATTTGTTGAACTTCAAAAAGGAAGGAAACAAACAAAAACACGTACTTGTGTCCTGCAATTGATATGTGCATTAAACCTGGAAATTAGATTTTTACCCCAGAACTTCCTCCCCCCAGTAGAGCGTATCTGTAGCCAAATGCGTGCTGTGACCTACACAGATGATTTTTATTGTCACCTGTTATGTTTAATAATGTTGGGAGAAACATAACAGGCGTGCTGCATCTGTGCTCTTGAGTTGTTAGATTCCAGCTTTGGGAAGCAGGTTTGTCTGTTTTTTATGATAACTTCATCATTATGATAAACAAAAGCAATTCAAGCTGTAAACTGCTTTGTATGCCAGATGGCGAAATCTAATAATTTTCTAAACTGTTGCAAGAATGAATATGATGAATAAGTACATCTGCTGGTGAAACAGTCGTACAGATCTATCTGGCAACAAAATGCTGCTTCTGCTGCTTTCTGTACAGTGAAATGCACATCAGAAGCTGCACCCAACGCAGACTTAGTAGAAATGATTCATGCTTGCTTAGCGTTTTAATTGGCTTTTAATAGATACATAATGTAAGTTTGACTTCATTTATTTATCTGCCAGTTATCAACTACTGAAATTAAGATCTTCAAGTGATGGTGTTGCTCAATCAAGAAAAACTGCACCACTGCTAGGATAAAACAATTTTGTATTTTTGTAGAAGTATCTTGCAATCTATACTGTGCATAACTTTAATTCTGAGTAGCGTGAAACATTGAATAGGTTTAGAAAACTTAATGTCACTTCATCAAAGGTCACTTCATCAGTTGCTGCTTCTTTTGTTTGCTGATTGAGGGAAAAGAGTCGAAAGATGCAAAGCAGTGTGGGGAATAACTTTGCCAGCTTCTCTGGTGGCAGAAGTTTGGAGGAGAGAATTACTTGACGGGAAAGTTTATCTGTAATTGCTGTGTAGGGCATGCTTCTGCTACCAAAAAGTTGGGATTGTCATCACCCTCCCTGTTCTCAGGGGTGTAATTCCACAAAGCACCAGCCTAGCCAGCAAGAAATGGTTCTTTTCTGATAAATGCCCAACTTTTATCTCCTATAGTGTGGCAATTTGCAAGCACGCCTGCGAAGTATGAAAACATTTGGGCAACGTTGAGTAACTAGTGCTACCAGTGCAAATGTGATACCAAAATCACCCCAGATCTGTGTCATCCAAGACTTTTCCCCCTCCTTTTTTACAGCTGGCAAAATACTAAGTATTGCAGGAAATTGTTCTTTGTTGGGGAGGGGAGGTTGTAGCGTGTGATTTAAATCTTTCTCATTTCTCAGTGGTCATTAATGGAAAGTANAAGTTGGGATTGTCATCACCCTCCCTGTTCTCAGGGGTGTAATTCCACAAAGCACCAGCCTAGCCAGCAAGAAATGGTTCTTTTCTGATAAATGCCCAACTTTTATCTCCTATAGTGTGGCAATTTGCAAGCACGCCTGCGAAGTATGAAAACATTTGGGCAACGTTGAGTAACTAGTGCTACCAGTGCAAATGTGATACCAAAATCACCCCAGATCTGTGTCATCCAAGACTTTTCCCCCTCCTTTTTTACAGCTGGCAAAATACTAAGTATTGCAGGAAATTGTTCTTTGTTGGGGAGGGGAGGTTGTAGCGTGTGATTTAAATCTTTCTCATTTCTCAGTGGTCATTAATGGAAAGTACTGCTGCCCAAAGATCTACTTCAATCACCGCTGCTTCTCAGGGCCTTATCTCAACAAAGGCAGGATCGCAGAGCTTCCTCAGTCCGTGGGACCTGGCAACTGTGTCCTCGTTCTGAAAGAGGTGAGGTGGCTCTATACAGTGGACCTACATAGAGCACTCCAGCGTAAATACTGAAGTGTCTCTCAAATTATAGACAAGTAGTTAATAAATTTAAGCTGGTCATGAGTAAAGAGTGTTTTTAGCATCAAGTCAAGTGTAAATCATGGTTTCTTTTATGAATGGCTGGAACCTCTCATTTATCTGAGTTACAGTCAGCCTTCTACTGCTAAATTTATTTCAGGTTAAAAGAGAGTAACTTGTAATGACCACAGTCAGAGGAGTTAGTATCTTTTTATAGCTGCAATAAATGCTTCAATTTTAATGAACAGAATTTAGCTTCAGAAAATCCCAAACGCCTTTTATAGTTTGTACTGTTGGTGTTAAAACAGAGGAAATACAGCTTTTATTAGTAGAAATGGCAAACTATATTTGGTAATTGGAAAGTTAAAAGAATTCTCTGTTTTATAAGTCAGATAGGATTTGCAAAGATCAGCTGAAATTGTGGGTTTGCCTTTTATCGTAACTGAGGGAAGAAGAGACCATTCTTTAATGTCAAAGAGACTCTTCTCCAGAAGGTGTTTCACAACAAATTTACAGGTACCTTCATGCCATAATTATTTTTCCAAAATCTCCCAGAAGGTCACGGGGTGGTTATTATCTGACCCAAGAGGCTGAAAGTTTCCCAAGGCATAACTGTATGTGCACACTTCAGCTCTCGTGAAATGCAGGGATTGGCTCAACATTTCTGGATGTTTTACCTTCCCTGCCATGTATCATAACCAGGAGTGACCTTAAGGGAGGCTTTCTGGCAGACAAGCTGTAAAACAAGAGTCCAGTGGGCAAGAGTTGAGCTGGTTATTGAAAAAGTTCAATTTTTGCAGGCGGAAAAGTACCCTGTCCTTTCTGCGAGTTTCAGTACTCTCATGTAAGCATTCCAGAGGAGCAAGTGTGAGATCCTGTGGCAGCTTCATTTAACCTTGAAGGTTTAACCTGCTTCACTGCCTGAAAGCAGAAAGCATGCACAAGTGATGCTGGGTGTCGCTACAGGTGCAGCCAATACGCTCGGTTGCGCTCGTTGCCATTATGCCTCTTGCTCAGGGAGTGAATTCTAGAGCACGTGTGGTACTTGCATTATATTCAGTGCTCTTCTTTTGAGGTACAGAAATCTGGGCTGCTGCATTAGTAGGACTGNCATTGAATAGGTTTAGAAAACTTAATGTCACTTCATCAAAGGTCACTTCATCAGTTGCTGCTTCTTTTGTTTGCTGATTGAGGGAAAAGAGTCGAAAGATGCAAAGCAGTGTGGGGAATCTTTGCCAGCTTCTCTGGTGGCAGAAGTTTGGAGGAGAGAATTACTTGACGGGAAAGTTTATCTGTAATTGCTGTGTAGGGCATGCTTCTGCTACCAAAAAGTTGGGATTGTCATCACCCTCCCTGTTCTCAGGGGTGTAATTCCACAAAGCACCAGCCTAGCCAGCAAGAAATGGTTCTTTTCTGATAAATGCCCAACTTTTATCTCCTATAGTGTGGCAATTTGCAAGCACGCCTGCGAAGTATGAAAACATTTGGGCAACGTTGAGTAACTAGTGCTACCAGTGCAAATGTGATACCAAAATCACCCCAGATCTGTGTCATCCAAGACTTTTCCCCCTCCTTTTTTACAGCTGGCAAAATACTAAGTATTGCAGGAAATTGTTCTTTGTTGGGGAGGGGAGGTTGTAGCGTGTGATTTAAATCTTTCTCATTTCTCAGTGGTCATTAATGGAAAGTACTGCTGCCCAAAGATCTACTTCAATCACCGCTGCTTCTCAGGGCCTTATCTCAACAAAGGCAGGATCGCAGAGCTTCCTCAGTCCGTGGGACCTGGCAACTGTGTCCTCGTTCTGAAAGAGGTGAGGTGGCTCTATACAGTGGACCTACATAGAGCACTCCAGCGTAAATACTGAAGTGTCTCTCAAATTATAGACAAGTAGTTAATAAATTTAAGCTGGTCATGAGTAAAGAGTGTTTTTAGCATCAAGTCAAGTGTAAATCATGGTTTCTTTTATGAATGGCTGGAACCTCTCATTTATCTGAGTTACAGTCAGCCTTCTACTGCTAAATTTATTTCAGGTTAAAAGAGAGTAACTTGTAATGACCACAGTCAGAGGAGTTAGTATCTTTTTATAGCTGCAATAAATGCTTCAATTTTAATGAACAGAATTTAGCTTCAGAAAATCCCAAACGCCTTTTATAGTTTGTACTGTTGGTGTTAAAACAGAGGAAATACAGCTTTTATTAGTAGAAATGGCAAACTATTTTTGGTAATTGGAAAGTTAAAAGAATTCTCTGTTTTATAAGTCAGATAGGATTTGCAAAGATCAGCTGAAATTGTGGGTTTGCCTTTTATCGTAACTGAGGGAAGAAGAGACCATTCTTTAATGTCAAAGAGACTCTTCTCCAGAAGGTGTTTCACAACAAATTTACAGGTACCTTCATGCCATAATTATTTTTCCAAAATCTCCCAGAAGGTCACGGGGTGGTTATTATCTGACCCAAGAGGCTGAAAGTTTCCCAAGGCATAACTGTATGTGCACACTTCAGCTCTCGTGAAATGCAGGGATTGGCTCAACATTTCTGGATGTTTTACCTTCCCTGCCATGTATCATAACCAGGAGTGACCTTAAGGGAGGCTTTCTGGCAGACAAGCTGTAAAACAAGAGTCCAGTGGGCAAGAGTTGAGCTGGTTATTGAAAAAGTTCAATTTTTGCAGGCGGAAAAGTACCCTGTCCTTTCTGCGAGTTTCAGTACTCTCATGTAAGCATTCCAGAGGAGCAAGTGTGAGATCCTGTGGCAGCTTCATTTAACCTTGAAGGTTTAACCTGCTTCACTGCCTGAAAGCAGAAAGCATGCACAAGTGATGCTGGGTGTCGCTACAGGTGCAGCCAATACGCTCGGTTGCGCTCGTTGCCATTATGCCTCTTGCTCAGGGAGTGAATTCTAGAGCACGTGTGGTACTTGCATTATATTCAGTGCTCTTCTTTTGAGGTACAGAAATCTGGGCTGCTGCATTAGTAGGATTGAAGCTGCAAGTTTGTTATGTCAAGGTTCTGATGCACCCAATTTGGGAATAAATTGGACACATACACTGAAAATAAGAAATACAATTTGACTGCACATACTATGCTATCCCCCACTAACTTCAGGCTGTTCACAGCTTTGAGTTACTTTACAGCCCCAAAGAAATTGTCATTTTATTATAGTACAGGTCTTATCATGGTTCATGAAAGCAAAACAGAGGAGAGTTTAAGATTCTGCACTAGTGGCCTGGCAAGCAGCAAAATCTTGGAGCTTTTTTTTGGCACACCTTCAGGTGTCAAACAGTCTCTAAGATAATCACTCAGATTTATCCAAGGTTATGCAAGTTTTGTGTGTAATCAGCCCCAGGGATTAATTTAGTGACGTGTAATTCAAGGGTAGTGACTTGGAAATTGTGAGCTGTGCTCCTGACTCTGCAGACAAATTCTGAAGGTTTGGCAAAGCCCAAAGTGTCGGCTGCTCTCAGCTTTCATTTTGGCAGTATCTGGAGGTATCTGTCATCCTGCTGTGAATGAGTGCTTTGATGCTAGATAATTTGGATGAATAGAAGTAATTTCCTATTCTACCCTGGCACTTCAAAACAGAGTTCTTATACAAATGAACATATTTTCTCCTCTTCCCTCCTTCACTGTAGGTTCTCACTTTATTGATCAATGCAGCTTACAAACCTAGCCGTGTCCTGCGAGAGCTGCAGCTGGATGAAGAGGCTGCGTGGCCTGGGCATGGAGAGACCCTCAAAGCCAAGTAAGTTCTTGTCCTGTTCCCTGCTTAGCTTATTTCAGTAGCCAAGTTCTCTGCAGTCTGTGCTTTAGCTTCTCACATCTTTAGAGAAGGAAAAATTGCTTATAGCATATTAAGATGCTGCCAGACATTAAACTGCCAAATCTTTATAAATTTCTTTGACTGCCCCATGAAGTGCATCCGATTTTAATACTCCTTAATATGCCAGGTGTGCTCTGCTGCTGACATGTGAGCAGCCAGTGGTGAAGTAAGAGTGGTGTGCTACTGGTACAACATGTAGCGTATACACTGGCAGCCATGCAGGTGAGATTTGGGATAATTTAATTCACCTGAAGATAATTGTCAGTATTTTAAAGCAGAAGCACCTACTGCTTGGGAAGCCTCTCAGACTCCCATGGCTCTTCCACACAATTTTTTTTAGTGGAAGAAGATTCTTCTGAAATTGTTACAGCAGCACTGTGAAGTGGCCTGGCATAGAGGTCATAGAATCATTTAGGTTGGAAGAGACCCCTGGGATCATCAAGTCCAACCATCAGCCCTACTCTACAAGTTCTCCCCTACACCAGATCCCTCAACACCACATCTAATCTACTCTTAAACACAGTCAGGGATGGGGACTCCACCACCTCCCTGGGCAGCTGATTCCACTGACTGACCACTCTCTCTGTGAAAAACCTTTTCCTAATGTCCAGCCTAACCCTCCCCTGCTGCAGCTTGCAGCCATTCCCTCTTGTCCTGTCGCTCATTGCCCGTGAGAAGAGACCAGCACCAATCTCTCTACAGTGCCCTTTCAAGCAGTTGTAGAGAGTGATGAGGTCTCCCCTCAGCCTCCTCTTCCTCAAACTAAACAGTCCCAGCTCCCTCAATCGATCCTCATAAGCCTTATTCTCCAGGCCTCTCACCAGCTTTGTTGCCCTCCTCTGTACTCGCTCCAGCACCTCGATATCTCTCTTGTGCTGAGGTGCCCAGAACTGGACACAATACTCAAGGTGTGGCCTCACCAGTGCTGAGTACAGGGGGACAATCACCTCCCTACTTCTGCTGGTCACACTATTCTTTATGCAAGCCAGGATGCCCTTGGCCTTCTTGGCCACCTGGGCACACTGCTGGCTCATGTTCAGCCGCCCATCGACCAGCACCCCAACCTAGGTCTTTCTACAACAGCCTGCCCTAAAGCACTCCCCAGTATTCCTGCTGAACTTTTAGGTTGGAGCTTCTTTGCAAGATTATTTTGTGGCTGGGAAAAATCAGTGATCGTATTTAGGTGTATTTGAGAAATCCAGATATTCCTTTATAGTCTAATGCTGGTCTTCTTATTAGGTCACTCTGTTTGTCCACTAGAGATTAGATTTTTCCCCATCTGCCATAGGACATCTTCCTACAGAGTTTTGAACATGTCAGTAATTCCTTAGTTGGATCAGCTTTATGTCTAAAAAGCCACCTTTCCATTTATTGAAGGATTGCTCTGGATTCAGTCAATAGGAAGATTGTGTGAAAGGGCAATGTAAATAGAAAATGAAGCTGAATTCATTTGGTTTCACTGAAGTTGCTGCGTGCTTGCTTTTGTCACAGTAGTGACACCAGGGATACCTGGACTGTGATGATACAGCTCTTTTTTTCAGTGCATTAACTGGATGCTTGCAAGCCTGAGACACCCCCAGTAGATGTGAGTGCGTGCCAGTAGCTGTGCTGGGAGAACAGAGCAGAAATGATGAATGACTCTGGCAGATATTTCACAGTGCTGCTCCGTCAGTGGCGTGGCAGGGCTGCTGAACAGCAAGAAATCTTTTCCTGGTTTAAATTAAACAGGAGCAGTATGTGGAGTCATGGCAGGTGACTGTCCTGACGCATTGTTGAGCTGTTAGATGAGAGCTGATTGGCAATGCAGCAGTAATTCATCTGTTTGCTGTAGTATCTGCACAGAATGGCTCGCTGGAAGGTGTCTGCTCTGCTCTTACCTTTATTATCTGAATCGGTGCACTCCGCCTTGGTTTTTGGGGCCCAGCTGTCTGCAACACAGTGGACACTTCTGCAGTACCATAAGAACAAAACATTTGTTAACAAAGGAAACAAAACATCTAAGCTCTGGGACAGTCCTCTCAGATGGTGTTTTACAGTTGCTGGCAGGGCAGTGCTGCTGGGGTTGGTACCACAGGCATCTCTCTGGCGCTGGCTTTGTTTCTTTGTTTGAGGATCCATCCTAAGAGACAGGACTACCTGCTGCCAGGCCTTGTCAGTCCATAGAGTTCCTCATAGCTCAGGTTTTCCTTGAGTTTGATCACGAAGCAATGTTCTTGTACACCTTTTAATGAAGTGCTTTTATGCTGGTAATTAGAGGATTACTGAATTGCGACGGTGTTTTCAATGCTAGGTATAAAGGGAAGAGCTACCGTGCGACTGTGGAAGTTGTGAGGACGGCAGACCGGGTGGCAGAGTTCTGTAGGAAAACATGCATCAAGCTGGAATGCTGTCCAAACCTCTTTGGCCCTCAGATGGTGCTGGATAAGTGTTCAGAGAACTGCTCAGTCCTGACAAAGACTAAATACAGTGAGTAGGCTATTGATCTCAAACTGAGGTGGGGCTTGGGGTGTTACGTTTTGGGTTTCTTCTGGCTTTGGCTCCAGAAGGAATCGAAACTCCATTGCTTTGCTTACACAAGGAACAGCTCAAGCACTACCTACACAGGCCTACAAAATACTCGTGTGTCAGCGTATAGAGAGAAAATGGATGCTATACTAAGTGACAGAAACATAGCTTAACTGTTTGGTTTCTGCTTAAAGCTTTATCTCATTAAGGCAACTTCTGGAACAAGAACTGCCTCTAATACTGGAATTTAAGTGGCATTGTAATTCCTGTACCACTTTGTTGTGGGAGAAAATAAAACACATTTGAGCTCTTCTTTTTAGCTTTTAGTTTTGTTAGGTTTCTAGGGGTTTTTTTAACTAACTTTAATAATTTGGCAGTGTGAGAACAAACAGTATATTAAGGCCGTGTTTAAAAGCTACAGCACATTACAGAAAAGTGCCATTAAATGGGTCCAAGTCTGTGGCTGATAAAATCTCATCATCTGGGGCTTCTCAGAGATAGAGGAAGTAAATCTTTCTGGAATAAATAAAATTGATAAGTAACTCTCCTTCCTTAAACCAAATTGAAGAGGAAAATACAAGATGTACACGTTTTGAAGGTTTGCAGAATTGGGATTTCTGTTGGGAAATATCCTTCTACTGATGATGGCCAGCCATAAGTCGTGACATTGAAGGTGGGTTTCAATATGATGCTCCTTTCTTCTGTCCTGGTAGCACACTATTATGGGAAGCGGAAAAACAAGCGGATAGGCAGGCCCCCGGGTGGCCACAGTAACCTGGAAGTAGCCATGAAGAAACCAAATAAAAGACGGAAGAGACGAAAACACTTTTTTGTTCATAAGAAAAAACGTTCTTCTACTTCAGTGGATAACACTCCAGCTGGATCTCCCCAGGTATGACACTGCCAACAGCTTTAACGGGTACGGGGTGGCATCTTCGACCAGCTACATTTGAAACAGCAGACTCTTGGCCCCTTGTGACCTCCGGATACAGCTGACAAAGGGGTGGTAATTGTAGCTTTTGACGTGAAGATCTCATTTTCTTCATTTCATGGCTTTTTTTTTCCTGCCTCTTCAGGGGAGTGGAGGAGAAGAGGAGGATGACCAGGACGAGGTAGATGAAGAATCTCTGACTGAGGATAGTACCTCAGAGCACCAAGACGAATTACTTGAGGAATCAGAGGTATCGGAGAAGAAATCGCTGTCATCCTCTCCTACACAGAGTGAACTGTCTCATTCCCTGGCTCAGGACCGAGACAAGCGGAAGAGGAAACTCAGGACCTTTTCCTTTTCTGATGATGAAAACAAGCCTCCTTCACCAAAGGTACCTTTGGATGTAGATTTGTGTTCTGGGTTGTTCACTGTCGGGCAGGCACAAATGTCCTGGGGAGTATTGAGGAGTGTACCTGTGTTCTCATTTTCTGTTACCCCTTGAAGGGCACTGGGAATACACTACAGAACAATTAAAGATCATGATTCTTATTACAGTTGTGTTACAGGTCTGTGCTAAAGACTAAACAGAAAGCTGTAGACCAGTGAACTGTCCATTTCCCAGCTGTTAGCACTCTGTGGCTCAACCTGAGCAGTGATGTGGTCTCCACCGATACTGGTTTTAGATCCCTGATTACTGGCTAGAAGGGTTACAGCACAGGGCCATTCTGCATATCTCTGCTAACCAACAAACCTCTACAGCTTGAGCTCTCCTTACAGCTTTATTTGGGAGCTGAAGGGTTTTTGGGTGGGGGGAAGTGGAGGGGAGCATTGGTTCATTGCATGTATAATATTTTGGGTGTTCTTTTTGTGCTGGGTGGCTCGTCTAGGACATGAAGATGGAAGTTGCTGAAAAGCTGCAGCTGGACAGTAACCCTCTGGAATGGAGTGTGGCAGATGTTGTACGATTCCTCAAATCCACCGACTGTGCACCACTGGCCAGAATTTTCCTTGATCAGGTATGGTTCTGTCTGTTAAAATGTCAGATCTGGTACTTAGCCTCTAATCCTCTAATGAATTGCAAAGAGAAGCTAGTTTAAATTTTATAATTGGGTTTTGAGGTAACACATGTGTGACGACCTTTGCATGTGCAGCAACAGTTTGGGAGAGGAGGAGTCAGGAAATGGCCAGAATTTTTCAGGTTTCTTAGTACTCAGTGGAGGACATATTGGTTTGTGGGGCATCCAAATCCCAAAACTCTTACAGAGAATGCCTGCAACCAAGCAGCATGACGGCAGGAGCCTGTTTTCTAGGAGATACAGTTTTGCCACTTGTGTTGACTTTTCCAAATGATAAATGTTTTCCACTGTGCAGACTAACTACAGGCATGGCAGTGCTCTACAGCTGCACAGTAAGTGAACATTTTGTTGCTGAAGTATGAGAACTAGAGTCAAATTAACGAGTCAAATTAATGAGAAAACATGAGTCAAATTAATACTGGTTTTGCATCTTGGTTAAAGTTTGCCATAAAAAATCCCCTATCAAAACTAGGGCTGGAACTGGTGATGAGTGGGGTTTACGACAGATGTACTTTTCCTTGTAGAACTTCTGTTTCTCTTAGGAAGATGCAAAGGTTAGGTAAGGAGACTTTCTGCATTAAATTGTCTTGGTTTCTGTTACTAGGTTTATTTTTTAAAAATATCATCTCATGAAGTTCTGTCCCTTAGCCAGTGAATTTGAGCTGACATTTTAAGAATGAAGTTAGCTTGTTGTGAGACAGTGAGATTTCTATTTTTACTTTTTTTTTAAAGCTGACTGGAGTAGCATGAAAGAAACATCTGATTCAGAAACAGTCACAAGTATCTGAAGTGACAGCAAGTCAAAGCTGAAGGAGCAGGGAAAACAAAAATGCCAAGTGACTAATGAGTTCTTTGTCTTCTGTCAGGAAATCGACGGCCAGGCACTGCTGCTGCTGACCCTGCCCACCGTTCAGGAGTGCATGGACTTGAAGCTTGGGCCAGCTATTAAACTTTGCCATCACATTGAGAGGGTCAAACTTGCCTTTTACCAGCAGTTTGCTAACTGAGGGGCAGCCAAGTTGAAGTGGATCTTCGAAGCACAACTACAAAAACATGCTCCTTTCTCTCTAGCAAGGAAAGCCAAATGAAGTCAAACGGGGGCCCTGGTGACCTAAGAGCATCTGTCAGCCTCAGTTTTTCGCTCTGACAAAAGGAAGACAACATCTGGAGCAAAATGCCAATGCAAACACAGGGGCTACTCTACCAGCTGCCAGCTCGGGAACACAATAGTCTCTTGCTCTATGGTTCCCTTTTTTTAATGTATTTTTTAATAATTACAGAAAAGTCTCCTCTGGTGGGAAGTGACATTTCAATAGTTCTGTTGGCACGGAACTTTAAAAGGAGAGACGAGTCCTGTTTACGTTAGCATGTAGGCTGCCAGAAATAACCTTTCTCTGTTCCTGATGATTCACAGAATCCCCTTCCCTCCCTGTGGACAAACACTTGCTTTACCACAGCACTGGCTTTGGAATGTGCTCATTGCACATTCGTGTGTTGATGTGGAGTTTTCTAATGGATTTGTTCATTGTTAGGACAACAACGTGGCCACAGGGTTCTGAATGTACAGTATAGCGAGAGTGTGGTTCCTTTCGGGGGCTTTTTTTGTTTGGTTTGGGGTTTGGTTTTGTTGTTGGGGTTTGGTTTTGTTTTTACTACCTCTGTAGCCTGATCAGTAGAAGTGATGAGCTAAAAAGGGAGGGAACTACTCCTTCTGGACGCGTTGTCTGTAGCTGCACAGCAGTCTCTCTTCTGTAGGCACGTCGGGAGTACAGACCAGGATGGGCAGAGAGCGCTTCTGTTCCAAAGCTTTAGCTGAAACGTGTGTGGGCTTAACCTGGCTGTTCTCAGATGTCAGAACACTTAATTATTTTGCACTTCTCTTACAGATGGGCTGTAGGAAAAAAAGAAGGAAAGAGAAAGTGCCTCTGCATTTTCTGTATTTTGGTTGTCAGATAATACTATTATTATTTTTTTTAAAATTGTGTGAAGTGATTTCTTTTTGTCTTACAGCAAACAATAGGGCCATGTACGCAGAGCCTGTCAGAGGATTTTTGCTTTGCTTACCTGCACATCTTTTTAGAGAATAAACTAAGAAAGAGGCAATCAGTGGAGGACTGCAGCTTAGCTCTGCCAGTGTTGGCGCACTGGAAACTGTCTTAAGAGCATGACTATATTTCTAGCTATTTACAGCTGCTCAGGATTAGACATGATGAAAATGTGGGGGGTTGGGAAGGAGTCTGTGTGCTTTTTAAAGGACCAGAGTCACATCTAGTTCCATCAGTAGACCTGCAGTAGGATGAACTGCTGATGTTCATTTTCCAGAGTAATAAAACCCCATCAGCCACTTGCTGCAGACTTGTGCTTTACAATTTAAGTAACAGAGCTTACCTTACTGCCCATTAAAGATGTGGGAAATTTGCATCAAGCTCAAGGTATGCATCAAATGGGCATTAGGATTCAGAGGGCTTGCATTCATTGACTGCCTGTTCAGAGCATTTGGAGGAGCGCAGGCAGGAGCTTTCTGTGTGCAGCCCTGGTCCTTTTTCTCCTGTTAGCAACCATTTCTACAGAAAGTCCCTGGCAGTAGAGGTAGGAATGTGCTCACTGCTGGAATTTGTTTTGGAAAGATACCTGTGGTGGTTTCTGATAACCACTGGTTGCTCTGGTCAAATGGATTGATTCAAGGGTCTCTTAGGCTTAATGTGATTGGTGATTCTGATGCTGTGAGCTGTAGGATGCAGCGAGGAGAGGTCATCTGTAAACTAAGAGCTGAGTTTGCATAATCTACGTGTCTGTATCTGCCACGGAGGGGTTGAGGGGGAGTTGCCTCCGATGAAAACCATTTAGAGTAAGCAAAGCTAAACAACTAGGGGGTATTTCTTTTGCCCCTTAGAATAACTGCCGTGTCAGCTGCCTAGTCAAGGCAGAACTATTTACAGAAGTGGTAAAATCAGATAATACTGTTTTTTTTCCATTCCAGAATCAAGACATAAATGTCCAACAGACTGTTTACTAGCTGAGTGTTCTTGAGAGATGGAGGGCAATGTGTAGCTGGGCCAGTTTTTTTCTCCCAAGTTGTAAGCAGAGTCTGAAAACATAATTAAATGGAAATAAAAGTGTCCCCCCTTCTTCTTCACACCAGATACATAGCCAATAAATGGATGTTTGGGCTCTTCATGTTGTGTGCTTAGGTCATCTGCCTGTACCCCATTCCCTTAGGACAAGCTCAGTGATAAGCCATTAGGCCAGAAAAAGCTTTTGAAAGGAACGTTGCTGCTTTGCTGTCAGTGTCTTGTCTTGAGAGATTTGACCAGTAGAAAACTTCGGGGCTGGAACATGATGCTTTTGGATTGTATTTGTCATTCTTCAGGGTTTCCAGAATTCTATTGCACTGATGCCCAGCAGAATTGACCTGTGTGGCCGAGGGAATTGGCTTCCACCTTTCCCCATGGACAGATAGCTGTCTTTTAAGTAGTCGTCAGGAAAGAAGAGAGCTTTAAGGGTTGTTTAGTGAACGTGTTAACACAGCACCTAGGGTTTTAAACACAAATGTCATACTTCTATTTCTCACTAAGTGAAGCAGTCGGTAGTTTCAGAAGGTAGGGGTATACTTACTGGTCACCTTTGGCATGTTTTATAGGCTGGATTTTTCTGCCTTGTTTTGGGAGGCACTGACAGTCTGGTCCCAATGGGATCTATTTTTGTTGAGATTTTCAAAAGGGATGTTTTCATTATTTGTGAAATGTTTTTATGCTGCACACGGGTACTGTACACTCTGTTTCCTCGAAAAAAATGCACTCTGTTTTATTGCTGGATTTAAAAGGGATAATTGGGGCTTTATCTCGATGGATGGTGTTTCTACTTGACTCTGTTTCAAATTTCTCTTTCTCTGCGTGGCAGATGACACAACTGCACTTATATTTGTTCATTGTATTCCAAAATAACTTGAAACCAGCTCACGTGCTGCTTTAGTTGCTCTGTTTCTCCACAACTGGATTTGGGGTAGCTGATGTCTGAGTCTTGGCTTTGGGTGTTACTGATGTTTCACCAGCAGGAGTTGCTGGGACTGCAGTAATTGAAGTTTTGGGAATTTGTGCTGTCCTCTGCCACATCCGTTCAGTGTAAGATATGACAGAGCTGGAGTTCAGGAGAAAGGCAGCGGTGTCTTGCACAAATGTCTTCAGTGCAAGAAAATGGGCCCTCCACTGGGCCTCATGGACTGTTAATGTGGATGGTAAGAGGGGGGTGACCCTTGGCTGACCCATCGAGAGTTCGCGTATTCTTGCTTCTTTTGCTTTCAGATGCCTTGTACAGGCTTGGTTTTGCACATGATAGCGTTAGAAACCTGGTGGTGCCTCCATGTGGCACTCATTCTGTGCTGAGCTTGGCCTTGTCAGGCAGGAAGACTTTTTTGTTCATTAGTACAGCATGGTTTCTGCACCACACGAGGAGTCCGTAATACAGAAGTACTTCATCTTCCAAAATGGTGTGGAAGTTGAATGTAGAATTGTCCCCAAAGCACGAGCAGCTTGCAGTCCATCCTCAACTGAAAGCAATCCTCCCAGAGCAGGAGAGGTACGCACTGATCTTGGTGAATGAAGACTACTTTTTTCCTAGCGCTAAACATTTCTGAAACTTGCTCTTTGAGGAATGAAATAAAAGGCAGATTCATTTGTGTGTTGTACAGAGCTCCAGGAGTGTTTGCAGTCTCTCCTGGGGTTACTGGAAACAGTATGTGCAGACTTTGGGGGCGGTTGTTAAGATACCTTTTCTTGTCACAACTTTCAGCAGTATTTTGTTGTTGTTTTAGGATTTGGTAGTGTTTATTCTTGATTCCAATGATGCTTTAAAGGAGGGAAGGAATACTCAGCTGCTAGGTCCACAGAAGTGTAAATAATATGTACAGTTGGTTGGACTGAGCATTCCATTCTTCTGTATAAAGTACAAAGACTTGGTACCTTGTTAGCAAAAGGCAAAGTGGCTTGTGAGATTTTTGAATGTAATGGAATAGGCTTCAGAACTATCAAGCTCAAATTGGAGACTGGACACCTTAGGACCAAAACTGTTAGAGGAGAAGTTACTAGAAGAAGTAGCCTTACCAGAAAGCCAAAAATACGATGATCCTATACAAAGCTACTCCTTAACCGGTCCTGTCACATAGTGGCGCAGGCTGGTTACTGCCTACTGTGAGCTCAAATGACCTAAAATTACCTAAGCACAAAGACACAGGCTCTGTCAGGAGACTCCGGGTGCTGGCTGGAGCCTCCATGTCAAAGGGATCGTGTGCTGAACCCACATTTCAGCGTGCTGCCAACCTTCCCCAGACATGCATGTAGCCTTGTTTTCAAAGGCAGCCTTTTGGGTGAAGGATTAGGATGGGACTTGGGAACACCTGATACAACAAGCCTCTTTTATTGTTACCTGGTTTTCTTAACAAAAGAAAAAAAAAAAAAGAAAAAAATAATCCATGTGAAATATAGCAACAATGAGTTAAGGTTTTTGACACTTTGTCTCCATGGTCATTTCTAGCTTCCTCAACATCACTTTTTGTCGTTCTGAAATGCACCAAACGTGTAAATGGACTCTTTGATGAGAAGACAAATTTATTCTGTGAGGTGCAAAGCCAGCGGTGTTTGGCTCAGCTTTAAGCCATGGAAGCGAGCAGGTCTTGCGCTGACAAAATTCAGAGGCAGTAGGTCTAACTGACTCAGCACAAACATGGGCCTGGAGCTTGTGGAAGTCCCCTAGCCTTGCACAGTTCAAGAGGAACAGGACTTCTGCTCGAGACACGGGGCGGCGGCTCACTCAAGTTGTGTGAATGAGCAGCAAAGTCCGGGCTGGAGGGAATTCTTGCCCACTCTGGAAGTTGTTGAGCACCAGTTTCAAAGAAACCTCGTGGAAAAAAAAAAATAATTCTGAAGGTGTCATGTTTCTCCTCTCCTCTTTCATTTCTTTTGTTGTTGTTGTTGGTTTTTAATTTCTTTTTAAAATAAATTTTAAATAATCTTTGTAGACAATCAGAGGTCTTGTAGGAGGCTCTGCCCTAAAGGGTACCCGCTCTCCACCTGTGGGCCTCTTTCTTATACTAACTCATTGGAACTGATGCACTTTTCCTGTATTTTGCCTTTTTTAATTAGCTGCTTGTTCTTAAACAAAGATTTAAATGCATATTGTGTTGTGTCCCTTCTGCTTGTTGTTTTACCTTTCTTTAACTTTTAAATATATATATATATATGCAGTGAGACTGAAGTACTACATGGAAGAGAAACATGCACAAGAGAATATGCCTATTAAGTCCCACCATTGTTTGAGCAGGTGTAACAGTTTAATCAGAGGATTTTTTTAAAAATATTTTGGATGGATATTTTGCCTGTTTTGTCTGTAAATAGTGTACATAAGTTTGTGGTATATGACGGTTTTAAGTGGTTGTAAGAAAATTAAAAAAGATACTTAAACTGTTCCTGGTGGCTTGGTGTGACTGCAGCAGATACTGCTGCTTGCCATGGGTAGTCTTCTGTTGTACAGAAGTTGGGGGGGGACACTCTGGAGCGTGTCCCGTGACCTGCTTAAAGGGTAAATGCAGACCACAGAGATACCACCTGCACGGGCTTCGTGTAACCGCTCAACTGGGCTGTAAACAGTTCCCCCTAATGCAGGAATCCTTTGTCTCTAAATCTCCTCCAAGGTAACAGACTTTGTGTTTCACAGGATGCTGAAGCTAAAGCACAAGAGCGAGGACAGAACTTATAAATCAGGGTAATTATATATATATATATTTTTTTTTTTTATGGCTTTCTTTGAACATAAGGAGTTGCTCATTACAATCAGAATCAAACCTTGCAGGTGCTGCTGCTCCTTCTGGATGGTTTTGTAAAGGGTTACGCTATCCCATCAAGTTGGAATTCTAAAAAAGAGTTGACTTTGCTCTCTCTGAATAACATGAAGGCTCACAGGATGTTTCAGAAACAGGTCAGCCTCGCAAAGTTCTTGTTTCCTTACTTGGCATTCCAACAGATTGTACTGGTGTGCTCCTTGGCACTCCCTTCTTGGCTGCACGTTGTATTGAGCTGATTCTATACTGGGTGCAGAAAATGCATAGGAGTGGGATGAAACTGATCTGTGCAACACTGTCCTTAAAGTCCTACATAAATACGTAGGATTTAAGGTAAATCTTTCACTTGCCTTCACAGGTCACTGTCTGCTTGAGAGAAACAGGAAGGCCCGTGAATAGCACGTACCAGGAGGCAATGCCGTCGTCTTGGCTGCCACAGGTCTCAGAAGGGCTTAGAGGAGCCATGAGGAGCTGAAAACCTTTGAAGAGGTATATCTGGGGAATGACCTGTTTTCAAGCACGGAATATGGAGCAACAGAAGGCATAAACCCTTCAAGTTATGTTTCCAGATTCATGTCTGAAACATCTTGTGTGTAAAAAAAGCCCACTTTAACCAGTAGAAACATCCAGGTGAGGTATGTGTGTGGAACATCTAATGTCCAGCAGCCCCTGTGAAAGCTTAAAAACCGTTCCTGGTCCACAAGTAAGTAGGTGAGGCCTGTGTTTGAGGTGTGGTGCTTGATGGCTGTGACCCTTGTGTGCAAGGAGGAGAACAAGTAACCTACTTTGGTCCTTGTCCTTTTTCTTAGGTAACTTTCTTTGCATTCCTGATGACCCCTTGCTCGCGGTGCAGCTCAGAGGGGAAGAGCGTTGGCTTGGGCCGCAGAGGCACTGGACGGTGCCTGTCGGCCAAGCCCTCTCTCAGAGGGAGAACTGAGAGCGTTTCTTTCTTCAGGCACAGCCTGAATTACCAGCGAAACCAGCGCCGGGTGCCAGCACCGCTCCGCATTGCCTGCCAGGAGGGACAGTCACGTAGGTGGGTTTGTAAGGGAGCTGCAACAAATGTCTCTATTGGAACAACTATTGCTTAGTTTCCTGATAGACTTTCTGGGTCATACTTAAAAGCAAATTCATATTTAGACTGGGATTTTTAATTATTTAAAGATATTCAAGGAGCAGCGTGAGAAAAAGCTCCGATGTTGATGTGCGTGTGTATGATCCTGCCCCAAACCTAAGGAGCTGAAGGTGGATGGGGTCCTGGGGCCGTGGGGGTGGGTCAGGCTCCCTGGTCAGCAGGCACTTTGTCTAAATGAAAATGCTGACACAGGGGTTTGAGCTGTTGAGCCTCTGCCCGACCTTTCAGAACAACAAACGTTTTTGCTCAAGAATCGCTTTTTTTATTCCTAGTTTGGCGCCAGACTGCCCCAGCCGGTGGGTCCGAGCTGCTGCCGTTGGCCGGGGAAAGCCTGGGGTTGGACGCTGGTTAGAAACCTCCGCGGATGCCCGAGCCAGAGGGTGTTCGGAGCAGCGCTGGGGCGCCTGCAGCCGGTGTCCGGGCTGGAGCC
>VZTM01016202.1:31791-123368 GCA_013400555.1 Jacana jacana | reverse complement strand
GGGACACGGCCCGGGGAGGCCTCTCCGCAGTTCCCGCGGCCCCCGGGGGCCCGTGCCGCGGCTGGGCTGGACTGGGGCGGCCCGAGGCAAGGGCTGACGGGCTTCGGCGGCGGGTGCTGAGGTTGTTCCTGAGAGACTGTGCCTCAAGTACTTGAAGCAAATGCACTTTCTGAAATGCGTGTTCCGAATATTTGCGTCCGTGCTGGTCTAATGCACCGCTCTGGGGGTGGGAGGGTATTGAACACAACCGGCAAGATGTGGCGGTGCGCGTCGAGTCGCTCGAGTTTAGAACATACAGGAGAAAAAGGTTAGGCCGTGTCACTCCTCCTGCAGCCCTACCTGGTCGTGTCAGCAGCAGCAGAGAGGGGCTCGTTTGAATCGTGGCGCACTTGGGAGTGCGTGCTGTGCCTCAGAGCTGGAGCAGGCAGCAGCTCCTGTGGGTGTTCGCAGTGTCCCAGCTCCTGAGCTCTAACTTGGTAGGCTGCTCGCTTGACTTTGGTGGAAAGGTAAGAAAGGCCATAGTAACTCCAACCCTGCCTGCTCTGAGGGAATCGCAAGAACAGGAACAACTGGTGGATTCTAAGGAGTGTCCCGTAGGGTAATTAGTGCCCTTTTGGCTGGGGGCTGAAGAGGAAGCCCGGTGCTGTTGCTCAGCTGGCCATGAAGTCACTGTGAATCAAAAGGTGGGGGAGAGAGGAGGAAACATCAGCTACAAGTGTTACAGTTTGACTGTTGTAAAGACCAAGATCCTGTTTATGTTAGAATTGATGCCTTTTCATGCTACCACCGTACAATTACGGTTAGGTCAGAAGTTTGCTAACCCACTATATTTGCATACTTTAGTGTTTCGGTCATGGTTAACAATTGTGTTGTTCTTATAGGAGCTATGCATGTGGCAGCCATCATTATGTTACTGAATGACACCCATAGTCACTGGTGTAACATTTGGTCAGTCAGAGCATCCTCGTAATTGGGAGGAATTGGAATTGCAGCTTCCAAACTAAAGCACCTCTCTCCAAGAAGGTGATGTGTACACATTGTTGGTTTTGGAATTAAGCAATGCAAATAGATAGTTCTCATGGATTGTGCATCAGAAGATGAAGAACTACAGATGTTATTTATCAGGATGGTATCTTTTTTTCTGGAAATGGTATCATTTATTTTTGTGCATTTTGCAGTCACACTGGAATACCCAATGAGGAGAAAAAGTGAATACAAGTAGTATGGACTGGGAAAATGAAAGCCTAGTTGTTAGCTGCATTTCCTAACTTTGGTTAGGTGCTTTTAAACCATGAACTGTTAGAAGGAAACTCTCAATGAAGTTGTTGCAATTGTGGAAGAGGGGAGTGAAAGGAAGGTCCTTAATCTGTTCCCAAAGGAGTTTAGAGGGGAAAAAAAGTTGCAGCTTGTGGTGCTTACAAGCACTTACATTTAAAAATAGAAAGATAGGTGTGTTCATTCCAGTTTGGACATCCAGGTTCTCTTCCACTTCGTTTTGGGCTCCTCCCCTAGCAGCAGGGGACGCTGGCCCCACCATGTGCACCAGTTAGTTAGCACAGTGGTTAGAGCCCCTCAGTTAAGTGCTGTGCTGGAGAGGTGGTTCTGTTCTGGCTGCTAGTTCTGTCTGAAAGTTTCTATTGTTTTGATGCCATATGCAAAACATCTGGTATGATCTAAAAACCCTTAAAAGTTACCTCAACAAGTAGGACTTGTTGTGATCCACGTGACAGGTCTGATCTGACAGAGAAGCAGGAACTTGTGGCTGGGAACAGAAGGGAGAGCGTGACCTCTCCTCAGCAGTCGCCTCTGCATCTACACAGTTGTTCCTGCTCCTGAGCTGCTGGGGCAGGAGGGATGACAACTTCTGGAGCTGGATCACAGAACTGATGCAACATGAAAAATAATCAGGGAGACACAGTCTCTCGTTAAGCTGAAGTATTTCCGTGCTCTGGTTCGCCGGCTGTCTGGCACATCAGCGCGGGTGGTGCTGAGGGAGAAACAAGTGGCTGCAGGCAGGGACTGCTCGAGAGGTGGCACCACGCTCGGGTCAGAGATGGGCCTCCCTTTTGAACGGCATTAGCTCTCTGTGTGTGGCTGTATCACTTCTCCAGCTCTGCTCTGTAAAAAGAGAAATAAAGAAATGTGACTGGCTGGTGTTTAAATTGAACTTAAAAAGGGCAAGATGCCTGTCATTTTATTACTGTTTTTTATTTTAAAAGGAACTGTGGTAGGAAATACTCTGATGCTTTGGTTGTGATTAACGGTGCAGAACCTTCTGCAGAAAAAGAAATAAAAGTAATAGCAACCGAGGTACATTGTACAACTGCTCTTTATGCACAGAGGCTGCCTTCCTTTGAAAAATACTGGATTTGACATGTAAAGAGTAAGAATTTTTAAGTGGTTAAATCGAAGGCTGACCCAAACTCGCCCTTTTCTAGCTAAATCTTACTGTGCTGGTCTTCAGTGGAGCAAAGAGGGGAAAAAATGAATTTTTTTCCTGATCACAGTAACTAGCTGTAAGAGGAGGAGCACTTCTTTGCCTCATTGGTAGGTGTTCATCTACAAATGACTGAAGGACTGTTCTTAGAAACCATTTAAGGTCTGACACTCCAGTTGGACACCTTGTGTGTGCACCTCCCCAGTTGCTGTAAAGTTATGCTGTCAGCTGACCTGCCAACGGCAGCTGCTAAACTTCATCTTCTAAGGGCTAAAATGTGGTTGAGTGTCAGTTTTTTAATTTGTTGAAAATCTGGTGACTTTCTGATGCAGAGAGCATGGAAACTGCTTTGCTGTGACTGTCTTCTGATACTTCAAAGACAGGTTTTTACCTCAGTCCCGTTATCAGCCTACCTTGCGTCTGCCCTCACTGCTGAACTGGCACAGCCATGAACTGACAGGAACACGGGATTTCTCACTTTGAGCTGATGAAATGATTTGAAATTACATCTGAAGCTTCCTTTTCTTTGTAGCTTTTGCCTCCTTGTTCTGTCACACAGGAGGAACAGTTTAGCTTACTCTCTTACCTCGCAGTAGCCTTTTAAATGAGTGACTCCTATTATTTTCAGATTCAAATGTGCAACCTGTTGTAACCCCTTAATAATTTTCTAGAAAAAGATGTTTTAGATAGTTATCACCTATCCTGACTTATATGGGAGCCTCCCTAACCTCCTTGGCCAGAGTAGAAATTTGCATTTGTTTTTACTGCTGTAAGTGGTTTAAGGCCTCCTAAATCCACGACTTGGTCACCCTGTTTTCAAATCTCATCCTTCTGCTCTCCATGTAGATCATCGTGCACTAGAGGAGTGAGGTCCTTTTCTTATGTCTGAATCAGTAATGAATGTAATTAATACCATTTTATTATAGAGCCCACCAGTGTGTTGTCTTTAATCACCGTGAATTAGTCTTTGCTGCTCAGAGTTCAGTCCTCTGCTGTGCAGCTAAGGACAGGTTGGAACAGTTTCACCCAGACGTTCCTTCCTGTACGTCGAAAGTCATTCTGAAGTCAGGTGAGACAACTTCACAGAATCTCAGGGATTGGAAGGGACCTTAAAAGCTCATCCAGTCCAATCCCCCTGTCGGAGCAGGAACACCTAGAGCAGGTCACACAGGAACGCGTCCAAGCAAGTTTTGAATGTCTCCGGAGAAGGAGACTCCACAACCTCCCTGGGCAGCCCCTGCCAGTGTTCCCTCACCCTCACTGTGAAGAAATTTTTCCTCATATTTAACTGGAACCTCCTCTGTTCCAGCTTGCACCCATTGCCCCTTGTCCTAACATTGGATGTCACTGAGAAGAGCCTGGCTCCATCCTCCTGACACTCACCCTTTACATACTTATAAATGCTAATAAGGTCACCCCTCAGTCTCCTCTTCTCCAAGCTCAAGAGACCCAGCTCCCTCAGCCTTTCCTCATATGGGAGATGCTCCACTCCCTTCATCATCTTGGTAAACCCTGCCCTGGACTCTCTCAAGCAGTTCCCTGTCCTTCTTGAACTGAGGGGCCCAGAACTGGACACCATATTCCAGATGGGGTCTCACCAGGGCAGAGTAGAGGGGGAGGAGAACCTCTCTTGACCTACTAACCACCCCCCTTCTAATACACCCCAGGATGCCATTGGCCTTCTTGGCCATGAGGGCACAGTGCTGGCTCATGGTCATCCAACTTCTGTTGCTTCTCTCCCAACAGTGGGCTCTAAGTCCCCATTAAAGGGAATGGACTGATTAAAACCCACCTCTCTTTGGCAAATCTGCTTGGACTGGCAGCCCTTTGGGATTCTGGCAACTACTTTTCAAGTCTAGTGGCCGGGGTTTTGTTAAAGTCTATGGGTTATTTTTACTCTTCTCCCTTCTGCCTAAGTATGTGTTATTTTCCACAGTAGTTTGTTTAAGAGAAGCCACTTCATAACAGGAAATCTGAACAGGTTCCCTTGATGGACGAGATGTATGTTTGTGCTTCATGTCAGTAAGCCAAAGATAATACTTTCTTTCAAAGTTTGCCATTATAATGTTTATACCTTATTTCATGTGGATCTTGATTTTAAAATTACTGATTTGCCTTTTAGGTGGATCTTTCTTTTTTGGTGCAATAGTTATGTTTTTTTTATTACTGATGCCACAAAGCTAGTTCAAAATATTTTTATATAATATAATGTGTTTTGTTAGAAATCCCAGACACCTTCTGAGCATTCTAAGTTTAGGCTGTTATTGGCAATGAGTGATTAGAGGGTGGTGTTAGCACAGTATCCCCACACCTGTACCTTGTAATTGTAAATAATAGAGTTTTAATTTGCAGAACCTGCAGAAAAGTAAGGGGAAAAAAGTCCATTGTCCGTCCCTTTACCCTGTCTGACACAGGCTGCTGCTTCAAGTAATTCATCTGGAATATGTAGTTTATTTAGTAAGCTTGTGTGTCTGAAGATTGGTACCTTCAGAGCCTGGCTGTGTCTGTTTTGGGATAGGTAGGAAGGACTGAGAAATGAGATGTGAGTCGTATTGGTGAATTACTGACGTGCAGGAGGCGTTTGGTTCTCTGCAGGTAAAAGGGTTGTGTCCATCCATGAGGGAAATTACAAATATGCTGCAAAGGAGACCAGAGTGTGGGGGCTGGTTCCTTGTTAGGGCTTTATTACAGCTTCTGCCTGTTCTCACACTAGGAAAGGTAAAAGCTTCCAAGTTAACAAAAGTGAAACGATTTGGTACAGACGTGGTGAATAAATGAGCATCTTTTATTTGAAGGGTTTCTATTTTTTAAGGTCTGTCATAAAGAAAATACCTGAAAAGGTGCATCCTTAAAGTCCATTTACTTTACAGCAGTATTTTTCTCATCTGATAAGCCATGCAAGGGACATGAGTGTTTCTTCATATAATAAGCTATCTCAGTAAGGAATTTAGTAGAATTCAAAATGCTTTAGCAAAAATATGCTTTTCAGGGGAATAATTTCCTATTTTCATCGAGGTATGATGTTCTGAGGAGCAGGGACTTGAGAAGAAATTAAGTCATTTCAGTGGCTTTTCAAAGAAACAAACAACAAAAAACCCTGAACAACTTAAAGCTCTTAGATAGGAAGGTACTAAAGCAGATGATTTCTGGTTGTTGTCCATAGCAATTTCCTTCCTGCTTGAGCAAATATAAAGAATGTGAAAAAGGCAGGGAGTTGACTGTGACACTCCCTGGCATCAGCAGTGAAATAACAGGCCTCTGAGCGACAGTGACCAGTTCGTTCTTCATGGCGGTTCCCTGAGGTGTGGGGCAGTGGCCTGCAAGCAAGGGCATGTTTTATTCATCACGGTGTTAATTAAAAAGACTTGATGATATCCCATCCTTGTATGTATTCGCTCTGAGTGACTGGAGGCCACCCTGGAAATGTTCTTTGTGTCACTGGTTTAAAAACCTGTCTCCTACCAAAGTTTCAAATCACAAATAGGATGTTCCATATTTATGAAAGTATGAACAGTATCATACTTAGGCAGTGGATCACACTTAGTAAAATGCACGTTATTCCTTATCCTAGAACTCTCCCCAAGCACGAGTTCCTGGTGAATTCCCAGATAGATGCAGAAATTGCACGTGGGGATGCCCTGGTGTTGGGCAGTCTGAAATGGCTTTAAGGGCCACTTTCAGGTATGGCAGCAGTGGGGATGAATCCCCCTTAGGGTAAAGGAAGATATACTGTTGAACTACGTCACAAGGCAAAATGTGGGGATTTTTAAAAAGGAGGAGGTGAAGTAAAATCCGGAACGTGGAAGTAGCGGGACGTTTTCCCGGGAAAGCGGGCGGGGGAAGGANCTTCCGGGGGTCGGCACCGCGGGGAATCCCGCTCCGCCCGGGGGCGGGATCCCGCTCTGCCCGGGCACTCCCTTTGCGGCTTGGGCCAGCTGGCACGGAGGGGTGATGAGGTCCCCTCCCGTCTGGCTGGAGGCCAAGGAGGAAACAGGATGGGGTGATGGTTAAAACCTTATTTTCTACTACCTCTTCCTCCTCCGAGCCCGATCCGTGGTAGTTAGCGATGATCGGTATCGGGGTGGGGCTTACCAAAGAACAGGTATTCTGTAGGTTGAGTGTCTGCAGGATTCAGAAAAGTCCTGTGAGGTCACTGTGGTCATAGCCAAGTAAAATTATGCCTTACAATGATCAAGTGTTTTGTTTTCCCCAGATGGTGAGGTATCACTTGCATCTGTGTTACATGGCTGTTTCTTGTTTGTCGTAAATAAATCATCAGCCCTTTCAGTATCTCTGCGTCATCCTTATCCCTGTTTCAGACAAAAAGAGAGATGCACTAGGGCCTGTAGCAAGAAAAAAATAATTCAGCCACGTGGATAAGTTGGCTCAGTAAATGGCTTTATTTTACCATGCTACTATTGTAGTACTCTTTACTGTATAAAATACATAGTTGTGATAAATTCTGGCCATTGTGAGCTCTGCAGAAAAAAACAAATCTTGGTGATAAACTTCATGTTGTATAAAAGCAAGTAATGTCGGTGTTGGGAACTGCTCAGCTGATCCTTCAAGTGAAGCAAAAAACCCAAAATTAATTTAGGATTAAGAATTTTGAAATTATTTCCTGTTTTGAAAAGAGAAGACCAATCTTGTTCTATAGCATGGTTCTGTATCTGTGCATTTACTGACCAAAGGAGAAACACGTTTTCATAACGTTTAGTCCTGTTTAAACTACGTTTCCTTGGTTCTGTGATTAGACCTACTTTTAAGACATCTGATCCTTTGTGGGATATAAATCGTAGTAGTACTTTATTGGGTGGCTTAATGTCCTGGTCATGTCAGGTCATTAATATTTGAGCATCACTAATGCAGTTCTTGAAATGGCATGCCTATTAAAGTTAAGGAAAAAAAGCCCAGCCCAAGGTATCGGTTTAGACAAGTAATCTGTAGTCTGCAAGTAAGTTGCACTTTGCATTAACAGGTGTCTGATGCCCTTCTTTGTCATGACGGCTCAGAACATATTACATTTTCATGTTACTCGGCTTATTGCTGGATATAATTGTGCTCCAGATAATACGATTGTTCTAGTGTAATTACACATGTCATTCATATTATGAAATGTTTAGGAAAAAGGATAAGTTATGTTGACATTTGGAAGCTATTAAAATGATAAATTATCCAGAAACTCTGAAGCTGTGTTTAATTAGAACTAACTTCTGGACGGTTAGCGAGGCTGTTGTTTAACTGTGAACTGTGTAATGAATGTGTTCTTGACTAGTGTTTCGTAATTGAATTTGTACGGAGCTGATTCATACCAATACACAGCGCACATTTCTGCATTCTGCAGTGATATTAATTTCATGGTTAATGAAGTTTGCGTTCTTAAATTGGTATTTAACAAGGTCTTATCTGTGTGGATTTTGTTGATGAAATGAAAAATCGGGTCTGCTTTCTCATGCCTGCTGGTAGGAAATGCTTCGCCTTCTCAAAGGTCCTTGATCGCAGCAAAACGCCATCCTTTCAAAAACTTTGCATGTTAAATCTGACTGACAGACCCTGTGTAAGCTGGGAGCTTGCCTGAGGCTGCCCTTGGGTGGGGTGGTCTTGGGATGAGGTTTTAGGTTTAATCAGGAGTAATTAAACTTGTTCACACTGTTGCTCAGGATACTGAAGACCTGGTTTTCTACCACTGATCCCGAATCACACATTTTATATACATTTGTTGTCATCATAGCCTGGTGCATACCTGTCGTATGTAATGAATGTTGAGGATGCAAACGGGCTGAAATGGGTTCACGGGTGCAATTCCTCATAGCTCACATTCGTGGTTCAGGTTTGCAGTTCCAGACCTAAGTTAGTTCACAGCCGTGGGACAACCTTTTCCTACTCTAGCTCAAGACTGAAGATACTAAACTTGGGTTTTCTATTGTTCTTGATGGTTTTTTTACTCCTGAGGTTGCTTTTTTTTTTGGTGGTCATCACATTTTTATAATTTGAATCATTTTGACTTTGGACTTAGTTTCTGTCTCATTTTTGGCTACCTGCTACACTAAAACCAACTGTTCCTCCTCTTGCGGTGATTAATGTGTGATGGAAGAGGAACACAGTGCTATGTTTCCTCGTTTTATGGGGTCAGCAGAGCTCGGGAGGGCTCGGGAGGCCGCTGGCCTGTAAGCTTCCAGGTGCTCAGGACAGGAGAGTTTGTGACAAGAAGTTTACTTGTACACTTCTGCCCTTTGAGGGGTCTCTCCAGTGCTGTGCTCCACTGACACTGGTGAATTAGATGAATGCATGGAACTAGCTAGAAGTTGTTGGTGAGAGGTTGAACAGAGAGAGGAGTTCCTGAAATGTTAAGCATTTCAATTTTAACATTAAAACTGAATGCTTACAACTTGGCCAGATACTGTCTTACAGGATTTGTCATATCTGTTTTGGGCAGGCTTGCTTAGTCACCTTGAATGAATACTTACAGAGACAACCTTTGCTTTTTGTTGTTCCACTCTAGTTTTGTTTTTTTCCCTTTGTCAAAAATAGAGTTTGGTTGGGTTTTTTTTTTTTTCACATGGAACAAAAATGACTTTAAAATTACAAAGGACAGTATACAACTGGCAGCGTATATCCTCTGTATCTAATAGTTTTTTAATATGCTATGCTGTAAAATTTTAATTCCTTTTTAGAATAATTGCTCTTAATTTCTTGTGCTGGAAAATACCAGCTACTCTGCAACTTCTTCCAGCCCACCTTCCATGTTTGGGGACTGACAGCGTGACTAGCAGTGCATGTTAGGGTCTGTGCGTTGGGTTTTAGTGCTTTCATTGTAATGGTAGAAGATGA
This sequence comes from Jacana jacana, assembly GCA_013400555.1. Classification (NCBI taxonomy): domain Eukaryota; kingdom Metazoa; phylum Chordata; class Aves; order Charadriiformes; family Jacanidae; genus Jacana; species Jacana jacana. The sequence continues at coordinate 114,100 of VZTM01016202.1, read as the reverse complement.
AATAGTGTTTAGGAGTTTTACAATTAAACAGGGTAAAAATAAACCACCCTCCTTCATCTGAGCTTAAAAACTTGTGCTTTCTTATGGCACTCTGTTTTTAGTGCTGGCATTAGAATTTGGTGGTGTTACACGTTTATGAAACTTAGGTGAATGTTAAGAGGTAGAAGCTTTATCATTGAGGAGAGTGCTTGTGCACATGGAAATTATTGCATGTTTTCATCTTGACTTCAGAAATTTAATTTATGCAGTAAATACCTAGCTGTTGGATACATTATATCAAAGAATTCTATGTAATTGGCTGCTGACTCTCCTTCTGTGATATTTGATCGTGTGTGAAGGGAATGGATGAAAGTAGGCTGTGTGTCTTTTGTTCTTTTTAAAGCAGTTGGCGTTATGTGAAATGTGTCTTGCTTGCAGTTCAGTGCTTCGGTAGTTTCCCCAGCCTAGGAAGAATGGATCTGGTAAGGAAAGCTCTTCAGAATTTAAATGGACTCCACACATAGAGTGTACGTCTGCCTCCGGTCTCCTCGATTCAATGTATTTGCTGTTTCTCACTCTCTACAGATGGAGACACGCTGTTCCTTTTATGTTCTTTTGGGGTTTATTGGAACTTGTATTTTGGGTTTGCTTTCTGCTTTTAAAACTGCTACAGTTGCTGGCTTAATGAATGATGAGTGAGTCTGCAGCTGTGCTTTGGCAGCTCTGGCAGCTCCCAAGAGCCGGTTTACAACAACCGGCTTGAATGAGTTAAAGTTCATTGATATCCATTGTCACACTAATAACATTAGGAAAGCTTTATGTATTATTGAGTGACATTGTGAATGCTGTACGTGAAAATGGTGTTGTGAATCGTAAATTGCTGCTTAGTGCACATTAATATGGATTGATTCTGCTTGTTTTGTACTAAATAATTCATGTTTCACAAATGGTTCTTATTTTTACTAGAAAAACAAAATCCATTTGAATGCTGCAGACTGTATTTTCCTTCTCTCCCGAGGTGTATTTACAGCATGGTGGGAACAGGCTGTCTCTTGCCCTAGCAACCCACCTCTTTTTGTCAGGTAGTTGTTTAATAACACCTGGTTGCAAGTATAAAAGCATTTGCAAGAGGGCTGTGTCTTAAACTCTAAAGGTTTGCTTTACTTGAGCTGTCTCAGACCTGTTGAGGAAACAATAGTGTATGCTTCCCCCTCAGAGTGCTGGGAAGCCATGATTTACTGTCACCTTCCAAATGGAGCACACCTTGACCCAACAGTGCTACGTCTGCTAAACTCAAGGGTAACAAATACCCGTCTCTTAAGACAAAATCTTGTCTAATAACTTGAATATTTGGATAAATATTTCCTAAGTGACTTGTGCTGTTTACCTTAGAGTTCTTAAAGCAGTTAGTTGCAGTTATTTTAGTATTGCTGCAGCGCTGGCATGTCTTTCAGGAAGTAAAGGGCTGAATGCTTTTGTTTACACAGCGCCTATTAGCTGCATTCTCTGACCTCTCAAGTGCTGCTCTCTCTGGGGAGAGGTTACCAACTGAGAGTGAAAACTTGGGTCTCGTTCTTAGACTTGGACTAAGTCTAGCTATTTTGAAAGTAAGCTTTACCTTTATTTAAAAAACAAAACAGGAAAAAGCATGATTAGAGTGGCTATTGATGTGGTGTGTCTGGACTGCATCTACTAAGACACATTTGTTTCCTTTATTGACAGCTGAGTTTATGCTTCTGTCAGAACCACACTGTCATGTGCTACCAGGATGCATGAGATCAGCCTTGGTGAAATTCTCTTCGACTGAGTTGTATGTGGCAGGTAATAGGACTTATGTGTGTGTGTCCCAGCCAGCCTTTACGTATGGAATTATGGTAGGGTTTTTATTGAGCTTTAAATATGTGTGTGTTAAGAATAACAAGCTCACTGACCTCAGGCAGTGCGTTTGGCTGCCTTTCCTGAAGAATCAACCTAGTCTGTATCTTCCAAAGCTCCAAAGCTGGATGCCGAAGGAGGCAGGTGGGAAGTGAATGTTTTTACAGCGGTAACTTCCATTTAACTGTAGTTCTCCAGTGTTTATCCAGCAAACACTACTGCACATTTGATAAATGATGTGAGGTCCAGTGTTGGCACGTCACTTTTCCATCATCTTATGTCATCTGTGTTGAGACAGAAGAGCCCAGGTCATGAGATAGCTGGGCTTGGCTGATGCTCGGCACTTTGCAGTAGAAGCAAGTCTCTTGTTCTTTGCTCTAACAAGAGTGCCCCTCAGACCCCTTTAACTATCACAAAGCTTTTTGGCAGCCTAAAAACTGTAACCACAGCATTACTCTGGTGCCAGTGGAACAAAGAGACTGGGATAAGATCTGCAGTTTTGCAGGTCCTGTGTGGCTGTCCAGGCACTGGGTCATTAGTCTTATGATGTCGCCGAATAACTAACTAGCTGGGTCATTAAACTTTGTGTCCAATGTTTCCATAAGTTTCTTTCTGGGTGACCATTTCTCATAGACAAGTTCTTAATTACACACATATCTCTGAAGGCAATGGAATTAAGAAATGAGGTAGGATACTTGCATGGCCAGTGCTGCTTCCTGTCTTATAGAAGTTTTAAAAATGCTTTTTTGCAAGGGAGCAACGCCAGTGAGCTCATGCACTTCATATAATGTGTCAGTCTTTAACAAGGAAAACTAGAGCAAAATTTTCCTTTCAGTGAGTTAGTCCATAACCTTTTTCATCATGAAGAAACTGTGGTTCCCAGTATTTTTCTCCAGTACGGTTCTATCACTGAATGTACCTGGAAATTGGTGGCTGTAGACCAGTGTTGTTTCTGCTGCAGTATAATTGGTGTCTAAGAGTGCTGACAAGTGCAGATCATTAACCAAAAATTTAATGAATCATTTTGAGGCTCTTATAGAGGGAAGTAAGCAGTGGACTTTCAGGGTGTGTGATTGAGCATCTCAGTAGTAGCTAATGGGGCATAGGAAGAGAAGGAAGAACTGCAGCAGGATCACTCATAACACAGTGAATTTCCCATTTATTGTCTGTCCTTAAAACAAACACACCTCACACCCTGCCATTATCCTTTATTATTTTATCAAACATGAATATAGGGAGATGCTGAGCTCCTAAGTGTCAAAAAGCTGTTGCCAACCAAGTGATACGTGGCTTATACACTTGTATACCTTCCTGTGGAGCATCATTTTAGCCTCTTCTCATTAGACGTGTTTCTTGTAAAGCTATTTTAAGAAAGATAAATTCTACTTTAGGGAAATATGTGATTTCTTATCCCCTCTTTGCTGCTACCAAGAAAATAATGGGGAATGGATAAAGTGAGAGTGTGAGACAAAACTCTTAAAAGCTTAAGGGAGGGAAGTTCAAGCATATGATAAAGGTCACAAGTAACATTAAATTCACCAACAGTTGCCATTCCATGGTAGTGTGAATTTTCAGGATTTATTAGTGTGTGGATACATATTCATAACAGACACAGCTTTCACTGTTGTGGGAAAAGCGTGAATATTAGCAAGCAGAAAAGTGTTTTTGATAATCTTCCCAAATAGAATTTTAAAAAATTCAAGTCTGGGCTGCATACATAGTTGATTTGGCAAGGTTTCTACAGGGTTATCTACATATGTTCCCCTGATAACCAAACGTTCTGAAAATAGTTCTCTGAGAGCAGCCCTGTGAAATCCTGCAGTAGACTCCAAGTTTGTATCCTAATGCTTGGCTTAACTCTTTGGCTGCAACCCCCCAGGGAGGTAGTAAAACAGTGATCTACCAGAAACTAATACTCGTCTTCAATGTGAGAAACAATGGGAATTCATACCAAAGTAACCCTTGAAGTCGCATCAGGCTTGCACTAGGAGGGCTGTGTTGGAGGATTTCTCTGGTTGCAACACGTTATTTGGAAAGCCCAGCAAAACCAACCCGTTGGAGGAGATTCAACGCTCTCATGGTATAATGTGACCAGTGGTAGAAGCTCAGACTGTGGAGGAGGGGGATTAGTTAGCCATATTTTTGCTCATTGGCTCAAATCTTGGACCTTTTAAGTATATCACAGAAAGATGATTTTTAGACTTACAGACTGATTTTGGTTGGAAGGGACCCCAAATGTCACGTGCTCCCACCTCCTTCTCAGAGCAGGGCCAGCCAGTGTCCCTTTGCTTGAAGCATCATCCAGATGCGTTTTCAAGGTCTATGAGACTGAAGTCACCACTCTCTTTCTGGGCAACTTCTTGCAGTTTAATTGCTTCCATGGGAAATGTTTTACTTCTGTCCCACTGCAATTTCTCTGGCTGCAACTTGTGGCCGTTTCCTCATGCCTGTTGCCAGTGCATCTGCAAGAAGGGCCTGATTGTGTCCTCGTGGAACCTGCCCACGCAGGTGAGCGATTTTGCAGGTGTGAGGTGTGAACGTGATCCTGTCCTCCCTAACCTTCCCTCCCTTTGCTTTGCTCCTTCTGTTTGGCTAGCTCAGGTGCTGCTTTGCTGAGGGCTGAGGACAGAAACGTGTAGGAGGTTTATGAAATGAAATGTTTTTGTCACATGCTTTGTCTTTGACCTGATTTGGGAAAAGTTTTGAGCAGCACTGGAAATCCAGGTTGAAATTCCCAGCTGCCTCCTCAGAAGAGCAGTGTTATTGTACGACGCCTGCAGAGGGTATCAAACATGTTGAATGCTCTTTAGCTTAATTCCCTTTCTTTGAATTTCAAATTAATGAGCTAGATAAATCTTCTTAGATCTTTATTTGGATCAGAAAGATAATTATTGTGAACTGCCAGAAATGTAGTAATACACGACACGTAGAAACACTTCAAACGTTTGAGTTGGGTCAGTTTTGAGCTGATACAAGAGCAGCCACCCAGAAACCTGGAGTTCTGAAATGCACGTTGAAGTTTCTTCACATCAGCAAAATATTTCCTGTGGGATTTTTTGGGAAGGTGAAGAAGGGAGAGGAGAAAAGGCTGAATTCCAAGTACAGATTGAAGTGTTGCTTTTTATACTGACACTTCAGAGAGGTTTTACTTTATTTCTTGTCTCTGTCCTTATATATTTATTCTTCCCTATGAGTCTTCAGTTTCCTGGAATATTGATTGCTAAACTCTTGGGTTAAAGTAACTGTTACAAACCCTTCCACAGTACTCAGCAATTAATTATTCCCTGAATTTTGATGAAATGAGGAGACAATTTAATGAACTTGAATTTAGCATTAGCGATACGCAGCCTTCTATGCTTATCTATTATCTGTCCATCTGGCAGCTCACATGCTTGTTGGCAGAAGTGCTTTTATTTCCTTTCCTGAAAAATTCTGGCATTGAATGTATAAACAAGCGGCACTTCTTTCTTCATTTATAATTCAGCATGAAATTCTGAACATTATTAGTTAATTAATATTAAATATGGTGAATTTTTGCTAGCGCGAGTACATGGCTCTGAATTGAAGCATATGGAGCGGTAGCAGCTCCTCGCAGTGCGGAGCTGGCAGATTGAGACCCATCTGTCAGCTGACACACGCACCAGTGCACGTCTCCCAGCTTACGCTGAGGAAACACAGGCTGCCAAGAGAAACAGAGCGTCTACTATCGTGACATATTTTGGGGGAGGGCAAGTGGAAGAGTTGCTTCCCCCCTCCACCCCCCCCCAAATTGATAGATCACGCAGTTGTCAGAGTTGGGACCTCTAGAGATCACCCAGTCCAATTCCCCTGCCAAAGCAGGGTTGCCCAGAGCACATCACTCAGGACTGCATCCAGGTGGGGCCTGAAGGTCTGCAGAGAAGGGGACTCCACACCCTCCCTGGGCAGCCTCTGCCAGGGCTCTGCCACCCTCACCCCAAAGAAGTTTTTCCTCGTATTTGAATGGAACTTCCTGTGTTCCAGCTTGTGCCCGTTGCCCCTTGCCCTGTCACTGGGAACCACTGGCAAGAGGTTGGCTCCATCCTCCTTCAACTACAGAACCATAGAATTGCAGAATGCTTTGGGGTTGGAAGGGACCTCTGGAGATCATCTAGTCCAACCCCCTGCCAAAGCAGGTCCCCCTAGAACAAGCTGCACAGGAACTCATCCAGATGGGTTTTGAATATCTCCAGAGACAGAGACTCCACCACCTCTCTGGGCAGCCCGTTCCAGTGCTCTGCCATCCTCAAATTGAAGAAGTTCCTCCTTATGTTTAGATGGAACTTCTTATGTTCTAATTTGTCCCTGTTTCCTCTTGTCCTGTCACTGGGCACCACTGGAAAAAGACTGCCTCTTGACCCCCACCCTTTAAGTATTTATAGGTGTTAATCAGATTCCCCCTCAGTCTTCTCCAGACTAAAAAGGGCCAGGTCCCTCAGCCTTTCCTTGTAAGAGATGCTCGAGCCCCCTAATCATCTAACCCACCCTAAACAGAAGCTATGTTTGAAAAAATGTGCTGTTTTTTGTTTGCAAAACTGATTTATTAATAGCAAGCATGCTATGGATGCTGAACTCACCTGGGTGGTTATCTACAGCCTGTCGGTGTTTTGCTCAGTCTCCTTACTGGGAAGGCCCCAGTTCTCTGCAGCCACACAGAAAAGTTAAATTGCTCTCAAGTGGAACCACTCTGCTGTGGCAGGATATTGTACTGGGAAGGGAGTGTAACCCCCTGTTCTGCATGTAGGAAAATACCTGGCAATCAGGTCAGAAATACCTGATGTTGACAGGCACAGAGCTGCAAGAAACCAGGCTGAGACCAGCCCAGTTTCATATGGATCTACTGGGCTGTCACGTGTACAGGTACAAAATCATCAGGTAGCAACTCCTAAAGCCTTTAAACAGCTTGTCTGATTTCATTTGGAGGGGGTAGAAGTTTGTAGTGTGACCAGCCATTTAATACACTCCTGCGAGACACCCGTGGAGGCTTTCAGAGTTAACTCTCCTGTTTAGCGTTAAATCAGATTAAGTGTCAGGTTTTCAGAGCTGGCCAGAGAAACACAGACCTTCTGAAGTTCTTTTCTCAGTATGGATAAAATGTGAAATGCTGTTAGTTGAATGGATTTTGAATATCCTCTTCCAAAGTGATTTTTTTATTAATGCTTCAGAGAAAGAAATGAGACTAGAGGCTTATACAACTCCTTCACAGTAATACCAGACAAAAACCTAAACTTGGAATTCCCCCCTTTCCCCTGAATGATGCAAATCTTACCAGTTTAATTTCTATTTTGTCTGCAGAAAAGCATCTTGCACAAACTCCACAGTAAGTTGAAACTTGTGTTCCTTGCATTTATTTTGTCACGCTTTGTGGCTTCCTGTTGTTGTGCAGAAGTGACAGCAATTAAAGTAATCCATAGCGTGACGGGGGACAACTCGTCATAAACAGCGAACTGGTTGATTTAGCTGGGGGTTGCTCATTTTTAACAGAAGTTTTATATTTATGGCATGCTGTTCACAGAGAGAACTGCTGGCAAATGTTGCTATTGCAACTTCATCTTTGGTGTAAATGTACAGTCTTTTCCTCTTGTCGCTTTTTAACTTCTTAGGGCAGTATTAGACGGGCGTGAAACGCTTTCTGCTGTTAGAAGCAGTAACGGGACAGACAGTAAAACGGCAAGTTGTTAGCTTGGTGCTCCCTGCAAATGCTGCCCCTCCACCTGGGAGGTGAATTCTCATTTGTCTTTTTCTTTATTTCAAGGTATTTGGGTAATTAGGTTAATGCTGTGTTGCATGAGGACAGCTGGCTTTGAGGGAAAATTGCCTTCTGTGGGAAAAAGTTGTTCATTGGGTCATAAACCAAAATGTGTTTTAAAGGCTTGTAGGTTAGATAAGCGTTACAGCATCCTGTGTGAAACTTAAATTCCTCCCTAATATCTGGAGAAGCAGGTTAAAGAGTTATTGATGTTTTGCCAGACCTATACCTGCTGTGGTTTGTGTCTTTTAAGACAGAATCTCTGAAAGGGAAGAGGGGAATTGGGGCCTAATTTTTAATTTTAGGAGAGAATTTCTGAAATAAGAGCCTAAATAATTATTTTTTGAGAGTTATGTTGAAGGAACTGGTGAGTGACACTGAACTTTGGACAGAAGGAAGAAGTAAAACCCACCTGTACTGGAAAGGATTTCCATTCCCCTGTTATGTTTTGTCTGTCTTTGGAATATATAAGGAATTAGTGTCTTGCAGCTGTAACAGAAAGTAAATCCCTGCTACGGCACTAGGCCAGGTCCAGCAGAGGTGAGGCTGCCGGGGTTGCCTGCCCCAGGTCCCACTCATGGCAGGGCCCAGCATGTGGTCCCAGTAGGGAAAAAGGATTTCTTGCTCGGAAAGAGTTAGAAATGGGATTTCTGAAGAAGGTAGAACAAGCTGCAGATCAGACAGTACGAGTGTGTGGACCAGCCACTGCTTCTGTTTGGGTGACTGCTTTTATCCCCGTATCCCTCTAGTTTCCTGCGTTTACAGAACCATAGAATGGTTTGGGTTGGAAGGGACCTAAGGATCCCATACTTCCAAACCCGTTCCCATGGGCACTTGTTTCTCCTCAAGTCATCTAGATCCTTCCCTTTCCCTGCCTTTGGTTCCTGCCCTAAACAACCCACAGTGAGTTTTGTGCAATCCCAAAATGCTTGTCCCCTGCATCCCCTACCTGTCCTGCACCCGATGCGCTCCCAAAGGTGCTCCAGAGCTGGCTCCCTGGGATGGGTGTTGCCTCTGTCTGGTGGGGCTGAGGCTCTCCTGGGACAGCCAGCCTTTCCTCTCAGTCTGTAATTTGTGTTCCTCCATCTGCATTTGGGTTTCTGCTCCTCTGGGCTTGTGGGGATGGACCTGGGAGTAGCTAGGGAGGGTGGGATTGGACACCCCCCACCATTGCCTTTGGGCTCCTTTGTGGGTGTGCAGAGGAGCTGCCTGTCAGATACCCAAACAGTTTGTTTTATAACCTCTATCAAGATTGAAACTGTCAAATCTATTTATTTACTTGCCGTTTTATAGTTGGTGTTAATTTGAATACTGGGTTGGGGGAGAGGGGGGTGTGTGTAATATGTTCACAAGTATCAGCCGTTTTGTGGAGGGATTTTCTGAATAAAAAATCTGTCCTGCTTCCCTTTGCAATTCAGTGCTCCCTCAAAAGTCTAATTTGCTTTCCATAAAATAGATATACTTTGTCTAGAGAATACATTTGTCCTGCTACTAATTCACTTGATTCATTTCTAATATAATAGATAGCCCCTCTGTTGTCAGAATACTTTCCAATTTGAGTTTTGGTCTCCAGTGAGTAAAAGAAATGTTTTTCTAGCACCTGCTTTACTGTCAGAAATGACATTTTCTGAAGGGCAGTCATAAAAGCTAGGCCCAGTGAAAGGGTGCTCAGGAATAGAGGCGTGTTGGCACTCAGACCATGGGTCTGTAGGAACTTGAAAGTGACAGAAAGGAGACAGTTTCTCTAAAAATGTATCCTTAGAGATTGATAAAATGAAATGCAGTTGTGTAAGATGTAATTTATCAAAGAATATAACATTTCTGCAAGATGATTTGCTTTTACTTTTCTATATTTTTCTTGGTTTGGGAGTTGCTGATTGTCTTCAATTTTCTCTTTTTATTTTTTCTTTTTCCTCAGTAAAACGCTTGAAAGAACCAAAGCATGAAAGACGTCCCTGGAAGATATGGTAAGTTTCCCCATTGCTTTGCTCTGCAATATCTTTTTCTTGCCTGTTTTAGAAATTGAAGGAACGATCATTTGCATGTGATGATTTTAAAAGTGGTGACAAGAAATTGGTGACTGAGAGCAAGAAACAAAAAAGTTACCAAAATACACGAGTCAATGAAGAGTCACCTTCTGTGGGTTTCCCTGCTAATTGTTTCTAACTAAACGCTTCCAGGAATCTCTGATTCTTTTTCATGTTAGCTTAGGTATAAGCTAAGGTCAGACATAAAGCTTCAAGTTGTGCTTCCTCCAGAAGGTGGAAACTTAGATTTACGCTGAGATGCATCTGAGCATCTACAAATGTAGAGAAGCTTGCAAGAAGCTCTAACCTGGGCTTAAACAAGATTCCATGTTCGGTAGCTGTCCTACTGCATACAAGATAGAAACAGCATGGTAAAAGATATAAATAGATAAGCCATAAAAGAATACAATTTATACAAACTGTGTATGTTTTTATTGCTCTTTAAAAGTGACTGTAGCCGTGTCAGCATCACTTGTGCAAGTTCTGAGGCTGGTGTTAAGTGTTAAGCTGTTGTACCAGTTGTTGAAGACTTCAATGGTCACTGGCTTAAAATCATCTTACACCGTGCTGCTTTTTCATAACTAATCCTGACCTTTATTTTGTTGGAACACTAAATACAAAATCTTTGTGTACTGCAGTCTACCTCAGCCTGAAATTCTAAGTAGTGCAGTGATAGCCTTTAATTTTTAAGCAAAGAATCTTGTTCTAGTATTTGTTATTTATAGTGTAGTGTACTGATTAGATAAGAAACTCGCTGCCTTCCTGCCTCATCTCCAACATTCTGCTCTCTCTCGTGCAAGGAGTGCGCAAGAACAAAGTTTAAGACACAGCTGTTGGGGAGGAGAGATGAACTCAGGCATAAAAAGTTGTTCGGATCTGCTGGGGGGTTTGGGTCTTTTTAGACGGTGAAGCAACATGCAAAATGGGTGTTGGCCTGTATGAAGAACAGAGTCTTGTCTACAGAAGGCTTTTGACATGATTCCTGTGTTTAATGTTTCATAAAACATCCACTGAAAAAGCTGGGTTTGTGCGAAGAATGATGATAAAAGAACGGTAAGGGCTGGAGTCTGTGGTACCCAAGTACAGTTTTGATATTTTCCCTGTACGAAGCAAACTATTTTCTCTCTCTTTCATCTGCTTTGGAGCTAATGCTTTCAAGGTTGCAATACTTTTACAGTGTGGTCCAAGCTGTTGTACTTTAGATAAAATTCAGTGAGATCACTTAATGCTTTCAGGTAAAAAATATGTTGGCTTTTTAGCAAAATACTATAGATCAGGGAGTCATTAGCCAGCTCTTAAACTGTTCCCAAACAAGCACATGATGAGGATTTTGGTTTTGTCTGTGCTTGCTGAAAAGGCATAAACATAAAAGGACTGAAATATTTAGCGAGGCCAGGATACTCGTTGTTTACAGGAGGTTATTAAAGACTTAGCAAGGTTTAGTGAGGATCAGCTCTTGGATAATGCATGTGATACCAAGAGGATATGCTTAGACTTTAAATTTACAGTGGTACAGTTTCAAGTTAGTATGATTTGGTTTATTGGTAGCAATATTCAAGGAAAAAAAGGGGCAGCATTTAAAATGGAACATTGTTAAAATAGCTAAATACCGTGACACGTCATCATTCCAGTGTTCTCGTTTGTAGACAAAAAATAATTATTGGAATTTTAATTAAAATGAATTTGCAATGCCTGACTCTCAGAAACAGATTTGTGTATCTTAAAAACTGTTTTTACTCCTTTACAGGTTTTTAGATACTTCCAAGCAAGCCATAGGGATGTTGTTCATCCACTTTGCAAATGTCTATTTATCAGACCTTACAGAAGAAGACCCTTGTTCAATGTGAGTGTTAAATTTCAGAGTAATTGCTCTTTATGGTAGTTCTACAGCTGAGTTTGTTGGTGGATGTGGACAATAATGGAAGATAGAGCTGAGAAAACAAATTTCATGCTAAAAATCAATCACTTTCAAAAACCTGTGGTTTAAGTTTAGTTAATCAAGGATCGGAGTTGTGTTCTTCTTCATGGCTGGCAGGACCTGGGAAAGCTTTTTCTGGGCTGTATGTGGTTACTTTAGACCGAGGGTAAATTCTTACCACTGCTTCCTCTCCAGTTAAAGGAGCCGGGGCTGAGGATGCCCAGTGTAATATGAGGCTGTTTACTGAAGGAGGTGCTAGGATCCAAGGGAAGTGAGGATCGAGCGGTGTACACTGACCTCACACTGCACTATTCACTGCAGCAAGGCTTTAATACAAATTCAGATTGCTTTCAGGGGTATTTAGCAAAAATCATTCTTGCTTGTATTTTCTTCTAAAACCTCCATTAGCTACTGCAGTATTATTTCACCCTGCCTAAAGCAGGAAATCCTGCTAGGTACCCAGGCAGTTAGCAGAGAAATTCATTTTGCGATGTCGCGCTTGGAGCAGTGTGACTAAGTAGATAAGCATTTCACTGGAGTATATTAAACCTGAAGAACTTATGACTAAGACCCTGCCAGGCTCTTTACAGGAGCTCCTGAAGCAAGTGGTAATTGTTTGGGGTTGTTCTCGATAGAGCTCATGCTCAAAGCAGCTTACGCATTCCTGGTAACAGAAGCTGTGAAATTACTTATAAAAGCCTAGCAATTTGCCCTTTAAAACCAATCCGGATCCTTCAGTGGCATCTGCTCACTGTTGTCCTTTGGTAAACAAAGGAGCTCCACAGCTCAAGGAATATGCTCGTGTTGCTTCACAAGCCTGTTTTATTTCCCTTAGTCCTCCTTGGTTTCTTTTCTGTTTCCACGTGCAACTGTGCAAATAAAGCACTGCTTTTCTCTTGCCCCCCCCAAGCTCTGTGGTGGGGAAAAGGTGTTTATTTTAATGCACTAATGTAAAGTTCAGGTTGCAATTATGACAGTGGCAATAATGCCAGGCATCCTTGTAGGATTTTCCTTACTTGCTGATTTAAGAATTTCCTAACAAGGCAAACACAAGTTACTTTCATTCAATTTTTATGTGTTAAAGTATAGATTTGTGTGAGCCAACCAAAGCACGTGCAAAATTGCCAGTGTTTAAAGCTAAAGCTCAGTAGTTTATTTACAGTATTTTAAAATTAAGAATAACTTTGTGCTGTGCACTGAGTTTTCATGCTGAAAGGTTTGCCATCATGTGTTTTCTTCTGTGTGTTTGAATATAGTCTATATAACTACTTTTAAATGCCACTTGTTGTCTAAGTGGAAGGTGGCACTAAACGAGTGAGAGGGCGAAGAAGAGACTGTTATTTGCCATTCTCAGGGTAACAGACATTTCCATGAGGAGCAGCATCATTTTTCAGATCAGGGTGCGGGTCCTCTGTGGTAGCAGAAAAAAAAGCATGTTGTATCAACCAAAGCCCCTTGTCCTCTCCTGGGGAAAAACACTTCTGCAGTGGGTCAAAAGCAACATCTCTGCGACTTTAAATAGTAATTTTACTCAGCAAATTCAAACATGAATAGTTCTCTGTTCTTTCCTGGGTTTGGGGTCGTTTTTAGAACAAGGCCAGCAAAGGTAGTTCTAGAAAACAGTGTGATTTAAAGCTGGGAAAGAACTACAATTGGAAGTTGTGGTTTGTTGGTTTGGGAGCGTGGTGCTATAGTTCAGGCAGGTGTGTGATAGGATCAAAGGTGAAAAACCACCTTGATAGGTGGTTGTTTGAAGAATTTTAAATAGATAAAGCAAAGAGCATTCTTTTCTGTAAAGCGGGGTGCTCGGCTCTCTGTACCCAGTTCACGGGCAAGTTTGTGTGAACCCCAACCTTTCACTCGTTGATCTGGCAGGGGCAGCAGCTCCTCGTGGTGGTGTTGGTGCCGGAGCAGAGGGGGTAAATGTGAGCAGGGGGGGTTATGCAGCGCAGCACGGGGCCAGCTGGTTGCTTACACATAGCGAGCCAGATGTGCTGGGGGACACTGGGCACACTGGGTCTGCGCTGTGAGCTGTGATGCCATGTGAAATAGACGTTGGCACATCTCCTCTCCCTGCTCCCGATGGCTGCCTTCCTCCTACAGACTTACAGCAGCCCCTTGTGGCCTTAAAATGACTCCTGTAGGCTTGTAATTGCCGAGTTTCTGATTCAACACACAACTATTAGAAAATAACTATTTTTTAGAAAGTTTATGGGTCAGTCTTAGCAGAATCAAGACACACCGGCTTCATCTTTATTTTTGAGCTGTTTTAATGGAATTTTGAGGGTGAGAACAACCCTTCCTTTACTGTTTTGAATGTGCACGTGTTCTACTTTGCTTTCCTCTTTCTGGTAGAGTTTTGTCCCCATGGATTTCTCTCCGCAGCCAGCAGGCACACACAGGTCTCTGATTTGCTATTTTTATCTCTGCAGATAAGTTCCTATAAACTCTAGAGTTCGTAGAATCATGGAATCATTTAGGTTGGAAGAGACCCTTGGGATCATCAAGTCCAACCATCAGCCCTACTCTACAAGTTCTCCCCTACTCCATATCCCTCAACACCACATCCAGTCTACTCTTAAACACAGTCAGGGATGGGGACTCCACCACCTCCCTGGGCAGCTGATTCCACTGACTGACCACTCTCTCTGTGAAAAACCTTTTCCTAATGTCCAGCCTAACCCTACCCTGCTGCAGCTTGCAGCCATTCCCTCTTGTTCTGTCGCTCATTGCCCGTGAGAAGAGACCAGCACCAACCTCCCCACAATGCCCTTTCAAGCAGTTGTAGAGAGTGATGAGGTCTCCCCTCAGCCTCCTCTTCCTCCAACTAAACAATCCCAAAAGACTTCACCTTAAGTATTTGGATTTACTAAATAAGAAACTCAGTGACAGGGACTTGCGTGTCTTCTAGCTGGCTCTTTCTCAGCTGCTATTTTGTTTAGCTAAAATTGGTGATAATAAATAAACCAAACAGATTTATAAAATGCTCTGGGTTTCAGCTGTACCACTTAATGAACCCAAGAATTAATTTGAGTCCGATAGCAGTCTCTAGGTACTCAGAAGCATGGGTAAGAACCCAGAAGCTCTTCTTGAAGCAAAATCAGTAGTGCAGCAGCTGTGTGTGTCCTGCAGGGTGGCTTGGTTTGTTCTTTTGCTGAGAAGGCTTGTTCCTGATTATTTCAAGTGTTTATTGGACAAGAACTGAAGTGTGAAAAAGTAATATTTTTTTTTCCTGGAGCTAAATAAGTTGAGATTTGACCTCGATAGTGACTGTACTCTCTAGGTGTGGTGTTCCACTGCTCATCCCTCCTCGGTGGGGCTGGGAGGGGGCTCCCTTGAGCAGCAAAAGCTGGTTGTAGCGTCTTTCACCCTGGGAAGGTGCTTTGGATTGGGTTTTTTACTTTCAAATTCCTTGATGTGTCTTTAAGATAATTTCCCTTTTTATTCCTTTTACTGGTTTTACTCAAATACACTTTTTCCATGCAGAATGAACTGTGCAATGGTAAAAAGGGAATCTGGCTTTAATTTAAAGGAGTGAAATGAATACTGGAGTTCCTGCAGAGTACACACGTGCACACACCAGAGTTCATGAAAATAGGAGTTGGAGCTTAACTTTAAGGACAGAAACAAGATATTAAGACTCTTCTAAAACTATTTAAATTTTAGGGTAATTATATAACTGGGTAAATTATTATTCTCAATAGCCTGGCTTCTCGACATATAGAGATCTTTTATCAGTAGTGGTGCTGAAGCACACTGAACTTGTAGAACATGGACCCTTACTCCTTGTTTTTCCTTTCAGGTACCTTATCAACTTCTTGTTAGATGCCACATTAGGAATGCTGTTAATCTACATTGGGATCCGTACAGTCAGCAGCATTGTGGAATGGCAGCAGTGGGACTCCCTTCGCTTTGGTGAATATGGTAAGTGCTTCTATTCTTGCACTGCAATGGTTTTTAGGATAGAATCTCAGAATATTTCGGGTAGTGCTTAACTCATTTTAAAATCTCATACAATTATTATAGTGGTTGCTTTAATATTGCATTTGTCACAAGGCTTCTTTTTAAGTCCTCGATCTCGGCATGCACCTTCTGTGGCAGAGAGCTCAACAAGCCTCTAAGCATTTAGTGAGCTCTGAACAACTGTTTCAGTATTTATTTTTTTAAGAGTGATTAAACCAATCACAATATCAGTTAATCTCATGGTAAAAATAAGTGCCCTAAATTTACTCTGAAACACTTCTAAAGAAATGAGAGCTGGAAGGTCATTTCCTAGTAAAGCTTTCACTGAGCCACATGCCATTGTCTGAAGATGCGGGCTAAGAGTTCTGCCAGCCTTCTTTAAACAACCACATACCTTCAGTGAAGAGAATGACAAGAAGGCATGTGCTTGTCCTCAAGTAACAGTCACTCCACCTCCTGCACATAAGGCTTGTATCATTGATAAAATGCCTATGTGTCTCGTACAGGCTGAGGAACAGACTAGTGACATCACTTTTATGGGAAGTTGTGGGATTTATCTTCCATTACATTAGTCCCAGAAGTCCACTGGTCTCCAGGAATTGTGGATTTGCAAGTGCAGTTGAGTATCAAACATACTCAACGTCAACATTTCATTCTGTGCAACCTGTTACTTTCAGATTGCTTAGTGTGGGTGGTTGGGAATGGAAGGTCTGGGTAGACGCTAAAAGTGGCATTTGATGCCCCTTGAGATAGGAATGGGGGAGAGGTTGGCTTAGGAGGAAGCTATGGCTCTTCCTCAGGGAGAAAAAGAAAACCTCTGGTTTGGAAAAATAAAGTTAAAATAGTGTTTACCAATCAAAGTATAAGCTTTTGTAGTAGTTCCATAATTATCCTTGGTAGGTTTTTTGTTTTGTAAGTTCCTTTGTTTTTAATGATTCTAAGTGGCTGACAGAATTAAGAATAAATAAATAAAGATATTTTCAAGTTGAAGTGCTTTAAAAGCTTGGGAAGTTTACAATTAAATCAAATGGCATTAAATGCTATTTGCTTTGTCAGAGCTTTAAAATAGAAATGATGGCAAGCATCTGTCTTAGGAGAAGTAACTGCCTGTACTGGTGAGGCGTTTTTGTTAGATTTATGTAGATTTATGTGTATCTTTTAGGGTAGACTTTATGGCTATTTTAGCTCTTTAAATCAGCACTGCCACAACCCTGTTTATCTACTTTTACACACACACAGACACACATGCAACAGTCTAGTATTTCCACTCTTTTCCTTGGACTGGTGCACATCTGACTCTTCAGGGAACTGTTTCAGAGCACTAAACCATCAGAAAATTCCCCATATGTAGAAAAGTAAATAGTTCTTCCAGATCAGTCCCTACACTTGGGTCTCTAAGGGATTAGGTGAGCACCAGTGCCCAAGGAAGGGGAAAGAGCTGAGACACTGCTGAGCTGCACCTTCTGACTGAGCTGTGAGACCTATTGCCCAAAATGCCTTTTTCTGATGGTTGATTTGGCTTGCAGCCATTTAAAGATGTTTGAACAGCTTTCAGCCCATATAAAACTGGCTTTCCACTCAGGAGAAAAAAAAACTTGGCATATCTATTGCAATTATAGGTAGGCACTTGTAATCATGTCAAATACTAGATTTGGTTCCTTCCTAATATCATTGTCTTGTCTTGTGTAATCTGTTCTCTCCCATTTTAACATCCTTTTTAACAATAAGCAGCCCGTGTGAATGGGAAGATGGGGGAGTATGTTCACTCCCCTGAAATTTGTCTCTATCTTACAGACTTCCAAAATGAACCTGTTTTTATTTTAGCTGGCTATGAGGCATCTGTGACTGTAGTAACTAATTCTTGAAATCAACAAATGAACTTGTTACTTGTGTCACGCTGCAGAGGTGGCCTGTGAGTGGTCCCTTACTGTCTTTTTGAGTTAGGACATCTGAAAAGACTAAACCTGCTTATTAAGTATTTCTTCTGTCTGTGTGTGCAGAAGTAGCATATGAAGTCACAGAAGTCCTCTTTTCTTAGTTGTTCTTTCCAATGCTGAGCAGTATGATGAGTGGCAAACTTTCTTTTCTGACTCTTCATGAATGTGCTGTCTTGACCTTAGCGTGTTGGTCTCCTAATCAAGCTATTGTAAGGGCTATTAGAAAGCATACTGGGAACCTGTATTTCCATTGGCCGTGTGGTGTAGAAGGAACTAAAAAGGAGATGGAAAGTTGTTAGTAATGGCTCTGCAGTAAGGGTAGGCCCCAGGTAAGAAGTCTAACAAGGCCAAGTTGCATGGGACTGTTTGCTGCCCTCTTCTGTTAAGCACTGCTGCTGTTTCTGAAGCAAAAACCCTCACACTGCCAATCGATTTTTAAAATGTCACTTTGGACCTAAGAAACTCTTGTCTTAATTTTCCTAAGATTCTTTAAAATATATAACTTATATAGGGTAGAGGAGGGGATTAAAGTGCATTCCTGTGGGGTGACAAACGTCTTTCGACACGGTGTTTTGTAGTTGAACATGGATGTTTGTCACACATGGGCGGTGAGGTGTCTGCTTGCTGAGAGGGATCACAGACTTGTGGCTTTCATCTGAAGTAGTAAAGCCCTCAGCTTGGAGATCTTTGTGACTGCAGTTTGTTTGCAAGTGTAACAAAACAAACAAGAGTCATCTGTCTCTGTCCCCCCCACAAGCCCCCCCCAAGTCTCTTCTTGTGATTGAGTGAGGACGTTGTTTGTGTTTCTAGAGCCCAAATAATCATTTTGTCTCAAGTTAATTCTCACTGTGAGCTCATTTCCCTTCTTAGCTCTATTACTTGATCCCTGGTGATTCATTACTTGAAGCTGTCACAAAAATAGCAGTGTCCTGCTGGTTTTAAAAGCCTCTTCTTTATATGGAGGATAGTTTTGAAGGATAAATGCCTCAAGGAGAGGATGGATACTGAAATACCAGCCTTCATAAACGATTGCTCTTTGTACAACAAGCCAGCGCTGCACGCTGAGTCACAAACAAAGTAGCATGACGCTCCCACGGGGGGTGGGTTTTTTCAGAATTTCTCTGTTTATTACATTTGTGTTCATATTTCCAGCTTTGTATTTTCAGATTCATTACATCAGTAGCTGGATTTTAACAGAAGTGCAGAATTAGTATAGTTGAGGATGTAAAGAGGAGAAAGGCAGTCATGACCTGTGCTGAAAAGAATGTTCCCTGCATTCTCCTGCCCGTCTTGTCTTAGGCTCCTTCAGCTGCTGAGTAGAAAACAGGTGACTAAACCCCTCTTAGTGGCAATGAACTCTTGGCAACTAAATTGCAATCTGGTCTCTTTGCTTGTCCTTACTTCTCAGATGGCAAAGCTTAGAATTTGTATTTGACGCATCTTTTCCCTTTAGCTCTTTGTTTACAACATGCAGAGCAGCTTGCTTATAGCTCTACAGGGTGGATAGCACTTACTTTAAAACTTCTTGAGATTTATTTTGGGGTAGTTCTGTGAGTTGGCATTTCCCTGAGAACGTTTCTCAGGATTTGAAGAACAGAGAGAAGCTACAGGATAGAGGAATCTCAGGTATTTTGTTGGAGAGCTGTCTACAAGCCTGCTTCTACAAAGTGGCTGCTGGCAGTAGTGTACACTAGTATAGACTAGTTCTCCATTGCTCAGCATTTTCAGAACATGCTGCTGCAGTTGTCACTGTTGAGGACTCAACATTTTTGGGGTTTAGTCTTAATGCACTTTTCTTGCAGTAACAAGATCTCTACTGAATTGCTAGTTTATTCTAGACATGTAATTTATCCGACAGGTGTAAAATCAGAATTCAAGAGAAACTGTCGGACACATTAGAAATTAAATTAGAGCTTTATGGCTTCAGCATTAACTGTAAAGTTCTGATTTGAGTGTCTGTACTGATTCTTTGAACGTACTAAAGTCCCAAACCTTCCCAGGAACAGCTGTTGGGTGTGGTGATGTTATGTTATTAACTTCTGCTTTTTCCCTTGAATTGTCCAGGTTACAAAATCATAGTAAAAAAATGTTTGGAGAGGATCTCCAGGGGTTGTATAAGCCAGCCTCTTGCCCAACGCAGGGTTAACTTCAGAGTTTGAAGAGGCTTGTTCAGGGCAGGTGGTCCAGTCCAGTCTTTAATTCCTCCACCATTTGAGATTTAAGAACCCCTATGAACAGCTTACTCCAGTGCTTACCCACTCGTGTTGTGAAAGACTTTTACCCTTATGTCAGAGTCGTACGTCTGCCGGTCGGTATAGAACTCCCCAGCTTTTCTACAAAGATGCTACTGGGAGGGACACTGTCAAAAAACTTGGTAAATACAAAGCAGACAGCATCCCTCTCCTCCCCCTTTGTAATTTGAGCTGAGAGATAATTTGGTCAATGCAGTAGGGCACACAAAAATCCACAAGTAGAATTTAATATACCCAGCTTCTAATTTCAGTCATGTACCAGAAAAAACAGTGCCCCTCCCCACAAAAGCATCATGGAACAAAACATTCATTGGTGTTCATGCACAATACTCTTCATACAGAGTTTCATAGGTTTTGGACATACAGACTCTCTCTGTGACAGTTGGAATAGATGCAACCTTGCTATCGCTGTCTTTGCTTTTAGGAATTAAATACAGATTTGAAAAGAGCTTAGTATGAAGTAGTTTCAGTGGTGGACTGCAGCTAAAGCTAGATTTAGGGGTTTTTTCCTATTTGCTAGTTAATGAATAAAACTAAGAAAATGCTAATAAAAATGTGGAGTATAAATTTTGGAATAAATTCTCAAATTTAACTCAGGCTTTGTGTCTTCTGGAGCATTTTAACCATTTTCCTCTTGGATTTTCGGGCTCTTGAGTGTTGATCACTAGCTCTTACTGTGAAGCTTGTTTAGGAATTTGTTTGTTTGTTTGGACTCCACTCTGATTTATCAATTTCTCTTAGTGGCATTTAAGCAGCAAACAGTAAGATGGTAACTCAAGACTATTACCAAGTCTTAATACTGAAAGCCTTTCAGAAACACTCCAGAAAAGGAAGCAGCAACTATCCATTATGAATTACAGATGCATAAAGGCATCTGAATTTCCATTGCCCGTTATTCATCTTCAGGCTAAAAGTTTTAAGCTGCCTTTGAAGACGTGAAGTGCTGCTTTAAGCTCACCTACAATGTTTTTAGGTATGCTAGCCCTCTTCCCTTTCCCTCCCTCCCCGCCCCGTGCTTTCATAGACTATAGTAGTCTACACACAGGTTTTATGTTCCATATTTGTCATCTTCTATGTTTCCATTAAGCTTTCCTTTTTAAAAAACTTAATACTTCATGATAAGGGGTCAAAAATAACAATTTGATGAGAAATAAATGTAATGCAACTGTATCTGTCTTGCTTTCATCAGATTACGCAAAACCAGATACTGCTGAATCGGATAAAGTCCTGTTCTGTTCCATTTCTGATACTTGTTGAAAGTTGGGTGAGGCTGGGGGAGAGGAAGGAGCTAAGGTAACTGGAGAAGGCACTTAAGGAGGCTATAGCTGCCCTGCCTCTTCTCTTCTCCTCCTGCTCTTCTGAAATGTTTACTGTGAAGTAACGTCAACCCCGTGCCGGCATTGAACCTTTCTTCTTTCTTGCAGGGGACCCCGTGCAGTGCAGTGCTTGGATGGGCCAGTGTGCTCTCTACATAGTGATTTTGACATTTGAGAAAACCATCATCATTATAGTGCTGCTTATACCTCAGTGGAAAGAGGTGTGTGTTTCTACAGCATCGTACAGACGCGTGAATCTGAGGTGGAAGCTGTAAAGCCATAGACTTCTGGGAGTGTTTCGTGGTTTGGCTCAAGCAGCAGAAGCGTCTGCAGTCAGTGCCGTTCCACGCTGCGGCGGCGGCACGTCCTTTTGCCTTGGTTAGGATATGGCCAGTTAGGCTTTCTGCCATCCATTGCCAGGAGTATCCTGTCACTTTGTTGAGGTTTTTGTATACTGCAACATATAAAATTTTACCCTTATCTCTTTGAGTGCTCTTGAAGCTATGAAGGGGTTCTTCCTTTCGTTAAGTCTTCAACACTTATTTAAAGCCATTCTGTATTGCTGCTTATTGTATTCTAAAGACTTTTCTTTGCCTGACCTTGCTGATAGATCTAAAATGAAATTTCTAGTGAAGTCGTTGCTGATGATTGGATAAATACTTACTTTGACAGAATCTGTGCAACCTAATATTCAAAGTGATGGTGCATGGTGTTATAGCCCATTAAAACCAGTTAGTCCCCATTCTATGCGCTGGACTAGAATAGAATCATAGAATTTAGGACTACTTTGGGAACTCCATCTTCTCCTTACTGTCTATTTTGTGAAACTCGGTTCTGTTTAAATTTCCTAAAGATGGAACTGAACACAAGTTCTTGGGGAGCACGCAGCTCTCAAATGTTCAAGACGACTCTGATGTAGCTCCTCAGACTTGTGTGACCAGCAGTGGCAGCGATAAAGGTCTTGCCAGCCCCCCTTATTTATCTGTGGTGATTTATAAGCTGTCCTAAATGCTTCTCCGTTTCTACAAACCTGCCCTTTTTTTAGTTGCTATGAATTATTTCTGTAGCATTAGCTAGAACATGACCAACTGTGCTTGCTAATCCAGTTCTGTGCCCGTGCTGACATGACCTGAACTTAATCTTTCTCATTGTTTTTTTCTCACAGGTAGCTTTATTGAACCGTATAAAGAACCCCCGCCTGGAGCTGGCTATCGTCATGCTGATAGTTCCCTTCTTTGTTAATGTCAGTACCACTTGCACCCTTCTGTGACGTGTTTCCCTGGGGATCTTTCTGCCATGTGATTATGATTTCTGCCATGAATTAATATTAGTCCCTAAAGCACAGTGTACCTCGGGGCTTGATTTTTAAAGGGGAATGGATGAAATGTCCAGGCATGTAGATTTTACAAAGCTGAAATCTGGCTGAGCTAAGTAACCAGGCTCAGGAGAGGTGTAGAAATGCCTCATAGACCCATCTTTGGCGTGATGACTTCAGTAGAATGGATGAAATACTGACACAGAACCTATAAAATGACGATGAAATGTGCTTTAGGAAGCAGTTGGTCTAAGGATAGCTGTGCTGTGAAGTATCCTGTGTCTGGCCATAGCTAATGGTGGCTGACCTATGATGGAGCAGAGGAAAAGGGCAAGCGTGCAATCATCCTTCCCAAAGTGTACTCTTCCAGCAATCTGGGATTTAGAGACTAGAGGCAGAGGTGGTAGGTGTCCTTGCATTTAATAACTGCTGGCAATTGTTGGGTTTCTGTCACTAGTTTGTTCAAGAGTGAAATTTATCCTTTGAGAACTACAGCTCTGTTGCATTGAGATATCTGCCTAAACTGCTCAGGTTTAGCTGTGTGCTGGAGCCTTCATGCCCTGTGCAGTGAGCATGTACAGTGCTTTACCTGTTTGGCCAAGTCAGACCTGTTGTCAGGTTTTCCTAATTCTGTCCAAATACTGATGGAATGAGCATATGAGACTCCAAAGAATACTGAACTGTCACTTCCCTTTCTCTTTGACAGGCATTAACCTTCTGGGTAATAGATAATTTTCTTATGAAGAAAGGGAAGACAAAAGCTAAACTAGAAGAAAAGGAAGCAGGACAAGATTCAAGAAATGGAAGTAAAGTCCGGTACAGGAGAGCAGCATCACATGAGGAGTCAGAGGCAGAAGTACGTAGGGTTAATGATTGCAATTGATGTGCATTCCATCCAGTTCATCCCTCGTGCCATCAGGTGCACTGTAACACTGCTCAACTTGGCTTTGATTTTCTGTGCACTTCCCAGCATTGGCAATTGAACACCAGTTAAAAAAAATGGCATTGTTGCACCACTGATGGTAGTGAATTTCCTCCCAGATGGGCAGGAAGCTATCATAATTTATTTAAATGTCACAGGTGAAGCGTGTTACAAATGCTGCTGAAAAACCCCACTCAGAATGCCCAACTCAGACAATCCTAATTGCGAGAGGAAAAGGGTGAAGGCAGCTGGCCTGCTTTTGGAGCAGTATTTACATCCTTGCCTTCACATAATTCTGTTCTAAATAATACTCAGTGGGCAGTTTTCAGTTCAGCTGAGGAATGGGTGCTGTCTTTGAAGGTGAGTTCTTTTAGCTTCAGTTGATTAGCACAGCTTTTCTGCGCTATCAGCAGTACCGCTCGTACGGGGTTTTCTTTAGGAAGATGACTGCCCTGTACCAGGGTGGATAGAGAGCCTAGATAGTCTCTCGGGTTTTAACAAGCCACCCCCACGTGTGGAGGTGCTGGAATCAATTCTTTGGGGTTTGAGTCAGTGATTGCAGTAGAGGTTAATACACGTTCCTTCTTGGAAATGTGCTAGAGGTTCCAGATAGGACGTATGACATTGTTTGATTGTCTGGGCAGTAAATCCGAATTGTATTCTGTAAGCTCTTTCTTGAGCAAGTAATAAGATAGCTTATTCACAAGCATAAGAAAAAAAAAAGTGAAAGGTTAAAAGCAGGATAAAGAAAGAGCCTGACTTTGATCCGTGTTACTCAGAAGCTGTCATTTGGGTTTAGGTCCTTATCTCAGCAGATGATGAGATGGAGGAATCAGACGCCGAAGAGGACCTGCGAAGACTGACCAACTTAAAGCCAAGTAAGAAAAAGAAGCATCGTTTTGGTCTGCCTGTATGACACATCCCCCAGCCTGGGTATGTGCAGGTTTCCTGGCAAAAACTCTCGGGTCAGTGGGTTTTAACGTTGCGATTGCATCTCCCTTTTCATACAAACTGACTTCAAGGCAAAGTCCGCCAAGAGAAGGCGATCGGCTGGAAGATTTCCAGTCCAGTTGCACTACAGACACCCTGACCAATTATGCAAGAATGTCTTCTCATCATGAGTGGAAAACCCACGGCGTTGCTGAGAACCAGGCGCTGGGGGGATCTGTATCTGATACTTCGGAGAGAATCACAGGAAACGGATACAGTGATCTTTGGCGTATGGTGACTGCTGATACAGTTTGAGATGTTCTCCTAAAGGCATCAGAATCAACTGAGTTAAAGGAGTGTGTTTTATTACTAAAACTGGCTTTTGCAGCATAATCCCGAGAGCAGAATAGTTTATGGTTACAAGCTGTAACTCAACGTTATTTTTTTAAGTACAAATGTTTACTTGCTACCGGGTACCTATGGAACTAATAGGTGGAACAAAGATTTTTTTTTTTTTCTTCCCAAGGCTCCCCAAATCTATTTGACTATTTTATATTTAAGTTATATTTTCATACAGTTGTATTTAAAGATTCTCTTTGTCAGACAAAAGGGTGCAGTTCCCTTCTTTGTGCAGAACAGGTCAAAAGATTTGTAGTGAAAATCTTATTTATCCTTGTGTCATAATTTAAGACAAAGGGATTGCAAAGGGAAAAGCTCTCTGTCACTGCTGAAGTCACCAAATGTCGCTAAAAATGCAGTCCTAAGTGTGCTTTTGACCATGTAATTTGAAAATACAGTTGTTTTTTTTTAATAGGAGGTGATGTTTGCATATTTGACAAACGTGCACTTTAGTGTATAAGAAGAATCTGTTGGGATAGGTTATCTGGGAATTGAATAACTGTGGATGACACTAATGATTTCTGTTTGTGTGAGTCTCCTGTGCATACCTCTCACATGACCCAAAAGAGATGGAACATTTCTTGTACTTCTCCTTATAGAGAGCCTGCGGTGCTGGACCGTGACCTGATTGAAGCAGTTGTGCTACAGTATTGCAAATAATTGTCCCTTTTTTTTTTCCTTTGAAAAGCAGTCTTCTATTTAATGTGCTTTTAAAAAATTCTTCTGTTTAATTTCCATAAAGTCTGATTATCCTTTAATAGCGAGTTAAAAAAAACCCCAAACCCTGAGAGGTATAATTCAGTTACTGCTACAGGATTTGTGTGATTTTCAGTGTCTGTCTCTTGATAAGACATGCTGATCTGAAACCAACCAGACATGTCTTCACTGACATCCTTTTGCTTTCCATATTTTTCTTAAGTGATTGTTTCTGACAGCTTTCCTTGCATAGTTGAACAAGGCAATGTGTCAAAGAGGTGACAACAGACCTTTATTGCAAATCTGTTGTAGTATCTGGACATGGGAAATGTTCCAAGCCTTAAACCAAACAGTTTCATTAGAAAACTGCTCAGAACTTTTTAAGATTTTTTTACATTTTGTATAGATTTACAAGGTCTTAATGTGATTTGTTATCCAGACCACTTAAATGGGGTTCTTGGGCCTTAGTAAATACTGAACTGTGCGCTCCCTATTTACTTATTCTCACTATTCCAGCATTCCTTTTCACTGCGTGGCTGCTGAGGGGAGCACCGTGTTCCCAGCCTATGGGTACACCTCCACGTGTCCAGCTGGCCAGAAGGGACATTTTACCAAACCTAACGTTCCTGAGTTTAGTTGAGCCACAGACCTCCATTACTGTGCACTGAAATGTAATAACTGCAATAACTTTAAGTACTGATGTTTCTTAGAGTCATAGAATGGTTGGAGTTGGAAGGGACCTTAAAGACCGTGTAGTTCCAGCCCCCTGCCCTGGGAAGGAAGAGGATGGGGGAATGTCCCTAATCAGTGTTGCCTCTGTTCCAGGTTTGGGGGTGGTTTTTTCATTGATTGTGTGACTTCTCTTGACTATTTACCATGGGTGCATATCTCCAAAAGCACAGTGCTTCAAGGAATTCATTTTCATCAACAGAATAGTCTCATACAGCTCACTTTTCCAAAGGGATTTAGGAGCCAGGACTGGCTCCTGTCACAGATGTCAGCATTTATTTTTCTAGTGTAGGATTTGTTCTATTTCAGGTAGTGAAGTAAAGCTATTCAACATGTGCTTCACACCATTCTCAGCCATCCCTGACCTCATCACCCATGAGAGAAAACTGAGCAGCGCACACAAATTTAACTGTACGAGCTTTCATTTTATCTTCCTTTTCCCTCTTCTTCTTCTGTAACTTAAATTATCAAAATTACTTCTAGTTCTAGTCTCATGTTTAATCTGTGAAGTGTCAGTTTTAAAACTATGGCCTTAATCATGTAAAGACATTTGTTTTGAGCAGACCTCAAACTTATTGACCAAGTACAAAACAGTGTAAAGCACTATGGAGCAGGTTCTTGAAGATGGTTATAACAAGGGTATACGAGCACCTAATTTTTCATGTCTTAAAGTGCTTCAATGTCACTTGGTTTGAGATTTTGATATGCCCAGCGAGATGATGTAGTAAAGCACTATGAGCCAAAGAGACAGAAGTGTTTGAAATGCCACACTGGTAACAGGAGGAGCATATCTTCAGGAGGGGGGCGGGGAGGTGGGAAACAGCTCTACGTTTCTCTACTAAGACGATAAAATTATTCACAAGCTTAGCTAATAACAAAAATGAGCTTTTTTTTCTATTCATTCTTTGTTATCATGTGAAAGAGATGGAAAATGTAAAATTGGCAGTTTTCCTCTTTGTGAGATAAAGCTTTGAATTCTTGCAGACAGTCTAGGTAGGATGAGTGCTCTTGGCTGAAGAGCTTGTACATGTGAGGAGGAGTTATGTGCCTAGTGCTTCACTATGTCTTACTGTTCGTTGCAATGTATTGGCTGCACAGTCTGAAATAAACTTTTCATCAAGAGTTGCTCCAGCAATTCTATTACAGCACGGCGACGTTGGCGTTATCCTCAAATCTGCGCTCGAAATTTATGCCTGGGAGACGGACTTTGGGACAACTCACAGCAAAGGTTTAATTTGGGCTGTGCTTAAAACAAAGTCAGCTTAATGAAAATAAGCTATGTAGTATATGCCAAAGTAAGAAAAAGGGATTGTAACCTAGGGAAGACACAGAGAAGTATTGGTGGAGATGAAATTTCCCACGAGTGGTCAACCTCAATGTATGAACCGTTCCCAGTATCTGACCTGTGACACATCTGCGTAAACGTAAAACACTGGTGTTGTCCAATACGTGGTTTTCAAGTTCTGGCTTTAATACTTTCAGGTCCCCTTGTCTTACTTTGAGTAGGTAAACGCTGTATGTTCTTGTTGCTAACTGAAATGTACTATAGCTTTTCTTCAGGGAAAAACTCAGAAACTGAGTTGCAAATTAAAGCAATGCAAAGCGATCCCCTCCGGCCGGTGCCTGCTCCGAGCCTGGGGAGGGAGATGCGGGCTCTGGCGCCTGCTGAGGGCCGAGCATCACTCGGAATTTCTGCCACTGTGCTTGACTAACCCGTGTTTGCAACTTTGCTGTGCTTTTTACAGGGGAAACCGGTAACAAAAGCGAGTAAGTTCAGCCACATCAAGTCAGAGTAGATCTACAGCATAGGCGTGCAAACTTTTTTAGGTAAAGTTTCCAGTTCAATTACAGAAAATGACTACTATGGTTTTACAAAGTAAAACTGCAGTATCTTTAAAAAAGGGACTCTTTTGTAGGTGTGTTTGTCTTGCGTGGGTATCTGTCTCAAACTGAACGTTGGGTTTGTAAGTAAATTCAGAGTATAGCTTATGTGAACAAAACCAACAGCTGTATTCTGCTGCCCTCTCTTTGGACCATACTGTTTATCCAGCGGTGTTACCTTTAACTTTTAAGGTTATCTGATGTAATTACATTGTATAACGGTTTACAATAAAGGTTGACTTATTACAGATTTGTACACTTGTTTTATACTTGCTGTGTCTAAAAGTGTGTGTGTTTCAATCTTTATAACGTGCCGTGGTGGGAAGCCGGTTTCTGCTACAGAGTTCACTGTAAACCTAATTTTTTCCACTCTCCTGCTGGTATTAATTTTAACACATTAATTTTCCTTAATAGCAAGTCCCATTTCAGTTGGAGGGAGCACTATTCTTAAGTAGAAAATTTCAGCTGTGACTAGGAATCTTTGTAAGCTCTCCTCCATTCCCCGAGGGAGGGGGTTGCCCCCTGCGTGCACACGTGGAGAATTTTCATATTGAAAACAAAACCTTGGATGTTCAACCCCAGAACTCCCGAGAGGGCAGACCATTGACCTTGAGGCATTCTGGAGTGTTCAAACGCTTTAACCACACAGCTGGTGATCACAACCTGCTTTCAGCTTCTCAAGCAAAGCCAGACCTTTTGGATATTGGTAACAAGAACATGTAAACGTATCAACTCCCCAATTTCCCTCCCATGCCCTGCCCCTTGGAAGAGTTGTGGCATAATTCAATAACTTGTTAACCTGTTTTATCTTCTGTTCCTCTTCTGGTTTGCAGCAGGCAGTAGAAATGCAGGCTGAGGGAAGATGTGTGAGGACCATGTTGAGAAGTTTGGTGCTTCGCCCTGTATCACAGAACTCAGGCAGTGCCACCTCAGAGACGGGAAAGGGACACATGGGCTTGTCTAGTAGCCTCTCTGCCCCCTGTCTCCAGAGGACAACATGCTGGAGATGACCAATGTCTTCCTTGCTTACTTTAGTCTCTGTGATTTCAACCATGCCAAGGGGACGGAGGAAGCAGCACTGATTGTTTTCTGTCTGATGAAGACATCACTCCTACATCTATTGATGTAGTGCAGAGTTGTACCTTAAGTTCCAGGGAAGCACCTTCTTTGATTACCAAAGTGCCTGCAGCAAGCACCTTATTACACTGAATGAAGTGAGTGTAGCTCTAGCTTGGTTCTTTTCTGCTTTGTTGGGCAGAAAGATGCCATCTTCCTCTCCAGGTTCCCTGGAGGAATGGTGAGGTGTCTACCATCAATTTTCCAGAGCGCTGGAGGAATGAGGCAGGACTGTGTAGTACAGGAGCTAGCTCGCTGTGAAGCTGCAATGTGACCATGTACAGGTGATCAATTTTTATTTAATTAATTTTTTTTAGGCTGCAAATAGCAAGAGCTTTAATATCTTTATTCCAGAATACAGCAGAAATCCTGCTCTTGGTGAGCTGCTGTTGCTGTCACCTCTTCCTGTCTTGGAGTAGTTTTGTGTGTTCTGCTGGGCTGGACCTGCACAGTATCCATCCACTACTGCCTCTAACTCCTCCATAATGTTTGCCTGTTACTTCCCACCTCCTGCACACAAGCAGCCCCACACCCGCTGCACCCTTGAAGGGAATTCAGGGAATGATCTTCAGTTTCTCAAGCTCATGAGTCGACTGAGGGATGTTAGCAGTTTGCTGAAGAAGTCAGATCCTTCTGCAAGGTGTGTGTCTCCTGGAGAGCACAGTGGCCTGACCTGGGTGCATTCACTGAATTCTCTGTGGTCTTTACCACACCGTAGATGCAGCCTTTCCTCATCAAAGGAGTTTTCCACAGAGGGTTAACCTGTGTTTTTAATAGCCATTATTAAATAAATGGGCCTATCCTGTTTCATTCTCATTCACATCCTGTTTAACAGATCCCAGGACCTCAACCAGGCAACAGGATTTCTACTCTGAAATGTAAGTAACTGTAGATTTAGGCTGTGGGGGATTTTTTTTAAGGAATAATTAGGCTATGATATGTAAGAGGAAATGGTTATGCTTTTTGTTCAGCGTTTGTTTAGGAAAGATACAATAAAAGACAACAGGATTGTCCAGGCTGAATCTAGGGGGGATGTGTCGGGCACTGCAGTATGTGCTGCCTACCTCTGTAGGCATCTCATCTCCTGCCTTCTGAAAGGCACACAGGCTGACAGTGATTTAATTTTGTTTGTATAAATTAAATTGCCATGACAGCATAACTCTTGCCTTTGAGTGAAGAGTACGGAGTACCGAGTAAATGAAGCAATTTTGAAAGCTGAAGGGAAAAAGTAGTTCGGTGTCTTGGATTCTAAATATTTGCTTTAAATGTGCAGAATGTTATTTTCCTGTTGTAATAGATAGCGTCAGAATAGTGACACTTATGGGACTGTATAGAAACAACTGAGGGGTGGTGCTGGGTGTTACTTTATACAGTAGAAGAACAAAAAAATCTGCTTTTCTTCCTGAAGTTGAATCTCTTGCTGTTCTGCAGAAACGCTCCCTCTCGTTTACAAAGCCCCGGGTTTAAAATAGAAATTCAGTGTAAGGAGTGACTACGTATGTAACATCCAAACTGCTTCTTAACCTACAAATAATTCCCCCAGTAGTCACGTAAAGGAAAGCATCTTCTCAGGCCTGGAAAGATTTCAGCTTAAACGTAAAACAGGCACCTGTAGGTGTTTGAGCATGGTCACAGAAGATGATTTTTTGGCATGATGCAAAGAATTAATGTAAAATGGGAAACAGCCTCCCACCAAACCCTCTCCCAGTAATAAAAAGTAGAATTCATGCTTAGAGATCATTGGGGTTTTTCTACTCAATTAAAACATTGTTTAGAGAACAAATGTTAAGCTCTGGAAAAGGCTTTATTCCTGTCAGCCCATACAGTGGGGAGCACTGAGTTTATTGATGTCCGAGTACCCTATTCCTGTGCAGATGGGAGGAGAAATGATTAAACTTACTAATACTGCTGTAAGTGGAAAGTTGTTTTCCTCTGTGTTGTGTAAGAACCACTATCAGAGCCAGCTCAGCAGTAGACCTCTAAGGGTAAAATCCTATCTGATTTCGCTAACTCTCTAAAATGCACAAAATACTCCTGTTAAATATCCCTGTGCAGCAATGTTATGCTTTGGATGTTGAGTTTATATGATGTTTAAAGAACACATATTTTGTTACACTGGGAAAAAAACAAACTCTTTTTCTTTTTTTTTCTTCTCCCCCATCAAGATGATTCAGAGATAAACAAAGTTGTGCATTTTAAGGCTATAAATAGACTCCCCGGGAAGTCGTTTTGTAGTTGATCGGGCTTCCCCGGGGTCCCGCGCCCACAGCTGTCTGCTCTCGTCTCTCCCCAGATCCACCCCTCCCCAGGCGTGGTGAATACTGCAAACCCGAGTCACGGCTAAGAATAAACCCCTCAGCAGCAGCAGCAGCCTCTGTCAACCCGAATCATCTGGGGCTCTGGTTTGGGAAAGTGACCCAATGGTGACTTCACGTTAGATGCTCTATATAAGTCGAGGGAAAAACCCGGCACTCGCAGAGCTCACGGGCTGGATTTACAAAGCCGGGAAACGACCTCGGGAGGGATTACGGCCGAGTGAGCACCGCAGTTATGTCACAGGTACAGGGAGATCTGGGGGAGGCTGCTCTCGTTGCAGCAGGGTGCCCCACAAACGCGGTACTCTTTTGGACAGTGTCCTTGGAACAGCTTGTTAGCAAGTTACTCTTGTGAATCACAGACTTCGGCTTCTCTGTGCTGTGTGATTTGTTTGATTATGTTGAAGTATTTAAATGCTCTGCTTATATATTTTAACAAGTCCCTCTTATATTTAACAAGAGGGTTTATTCGGTGCAGAAAGAAAGCAGCTGCCCTCTATGTGGCTAGTTAATTTAGTTTTAAAATGTTCTAGCATAAATATTTTTATTTTTGTAGGAAGGGAAAGCCCATTCCTCTGGCTTCGCTCAGAAGGAGTGATTTCTGCTTTTCCAACACACTTTCTCAGACAATGATTTGAAATTCGGGCTGTTGTTTTGAAAGGAGGTGGCTATACTGAAGTGTGTGAACCTGAAAGTAGGAACCTGCAGGGAAAGAGAGAGCGTGACTGAAAATTGTAACTCTTAGGATAGGGTATTTGAGACTGAAATTTTGTAACTAATGGTTTGCCTTTACTCTGTTCCCAAATAATCGCTCTTTCAAAGTGATCTTCAAACTAGCTCAGAAACGCTGAGGTTTTCACATAAGCGTTGTGTTTTCAACACAAGCCACGTGTGCCTGCCAGGGTGGGTGAGAAGGGGAGGAAGAACATGGGGAGGGCACAATCCTTTGACCACAGAGTAACTCAATTCGGCTTCTTTTCTTTACTCCAAAGAAAAAGATACCTAACAAACCAGTCGTATGTATTGTAAAGCGTCACTTTGTGACTTGTGACAGGAGATGAAGCACAGACTGCGCTGCTGGGCCAGCTGGGAATGGCTCCTGCTTACAAATGCCCTTGTGTTGGGAGCAATTAGCAGCCATGCGGCTGCGACACTGGCAGCTGCTGGTGCTTGCATGTCCAGGGCTCACCTTTGGATTGCAGTAGCCTTGCACATGTGCACCTCCTTCACTGGGGGCCAGCCAGTCCACAGCAGCTGTCCTGCTGGAAAACCCACCTGTAATCAAAGCACCAGAGGTTTTATTTTAACATAACGGGGCAGAATTCAACAGTTGTGCTCAGCCTGGCTGTGTCTCGGAACATCTCAACTGCCTTCTTTCCTTACCCCATACCCAAGAAGGTCCTTGTCCCAGTGGGAAGAAGCCTCCCAGTTACTGTCTCTTGGCAATAATTGGTGAAGGACTTGAGCTGGTTTCTTATTGCTCTTGCTTGCTTTGGCTACTCGTAGAGCCTTTTCCCCAAAGATCTTGTGAATGTTTTGTTTCCCACAACACAGGCAGAAGGGATTGACAGCGAGCTATTCTGAGTGTTCCTGGGAATCTACAGCTGGTAGAAAACATGCCAAAGGGTCCAGTGCAGCCAGCCCTTCCCTGCCAAGAGCCAGGCATGCATGTGCTATCTCTGCAAGCTCCCTGGGACTTACTGCCCCAGCCATTCGCAGGCCTTGGGGATTTGTTTCCTTCCACAACTGTTTTTAGCTTTATGGGCAGCACTTAAAAATGTGTACATGGGCTCCACCGCTGCTACAACCCAAGTATCAGGAGCCCTAATTAGGTAGCAATGATCAGAGAAGTTTCTTGTTGATGGTTATGAGTGTGGGGGGTCTCTCTTTTTATTTTTTAATTGCATCTGCTGTGCCCCTGCACCCTGCCACAAGGTCTGCCTGGTGGGACTCTCCTTGAACCAGTAAACTGAAGAGGGAATGTCAATGATGCCAACTGCTGCTGGTTGGCACTGTGTGTTGGCACTGTGAAGCGCTAATGTAAAGGTAGGGATAGGCTGATGTGAACTAGTGTTATCATGATTCGCTTCTAACAAGATAAACCATAAACAGATCAGTTCTTGGACGTTGCAGTCACCACCTGATGATGCATCTGTTTCTGCATTAAATTTCCTTCTTCTTTGGGTTCAGAGTCCAGTGTTTCAGATCTGCTCAGGACATGCTTGTAGATGACCCTGTTAAGTGCGTGGATAGTTTCATTCCCTAAATTTAAGATGACTAACTATGAGTCAACCGATAAGTTTATTCCAACTAAATGAAGCCAGACTTCAGCATCTCCGACCGATTTCCCAAAGAAGTAGTGAGCAGACTGAGGCACAAGTGCCACTTAGTAATCAACATTTATTTTCTTGTCCCTTTCCAACTATGGAACAGATTCTTGAATTAGTGATTTCTGTTTGCAGAATGACAAGGCAGGACTGGACAGAGAAAATTTAAAAAATAAATTAAAAAACCCAAACATAAACCAAAAAAAGCAATCCGCTCTCTCTTTCAAAGGCTGTACGATCAGAAGACAATTTCAGAACAGTAACAGCAGCAAGAGATTTTTGGGAAGGGCAGTGAAATTGTGGTTGTGCAAAGATCTGGAGTGTCTGGTGTGCAGTCTCAGAACTTGAAGAGGTGTGGTGTTGTATTAGCAGCTCCGTACGTTGTAACCTTTGGGGTAAGGCACCTTTGTTCCCTGGGCTTTTAAACGACGAAATACTGATGTGCGGGCAATACCTCTGTTTCTTAGCCAGCCCCCGTGAAAAAGAAGCGTCCTCCAGTGAAGGAAGAAGACCTTAAAGGAGCCAGAGGAAACCTTTCCAAAAACCAGGAAATTAAATCAAAAACCTACCAAGTGATGAAGCAGTGCGGTAAGTCTCCTTAATAGAAGTGGTTGCACAGTCTTCCAAAGAACAACATGGATTTAGTTGTTCTTTTCAAGTCAAAGGGTATGGTGTGCTCACCGGCCCTGGCCTGGCTGTGCAAGGACTTTGCATCCATCATCTTGATCGCCCCAAGAGGTGCTAACAGGGCTCTGCTTGGGGACATCGTTCCCCCTGTCTGGACAAAGTCAGAGGGAGAATCCTGGCTTTGCCTTCTGAACCAGGGTTCAAACCAAGCCCTGGGACCACAGTTAATGCAAACAGCTGCCCAAGTTGAAGATTGGAGACTTGGTCATAGACTAAGGGATTTCTGGCCTCTTAATTGGGTGAATTTGATGTGTTTGGAAGGATAAAGGGCAGAAGGTGAGGGAGAAAAGTGGCTGCTTGCACTGAACACCCTTGATGCTCTGGTTTGGTACTGCTTTCCCTCCACCAGTGGGAGAGTATAAGGAGAAATGATTAATTTTAACACCTTTTCATCGTAATAGCCCATACCTCAGTAGTTTCTAAAGCACCTGCAGGAATTTGGGGCCAGTCAATGGTAGCAACCACCTTCAGATGCTGTCAGCTGCCCTGTGCTTGGGAAGGGAGCTCTGGGCTTTAAGGGTTGGGAAGTTGACCTGGAAAAAATCAAGGTCATGTTGGATGGGGATTTGTGCAGCCTTCAAGTTGAAGATGTCCCTGCTCGCTGCAGGGAGGTTGGACTAGATGGCTTTTAAAAGTCTGTCTTTTCCAACCCAAGGATTCTAAGGTGATGGACAGATGAAATACAGGTCCAGTGTGTATTTCAGCAGCACTAGCTTTAGTCCCTGAATTTGGTGTGTTACCTCACTGATGGCCTCTCCTGGTTTTCTTTTCCAAGAACAAATGGGCTCTGCAGCACCCTCCATATTCAGCCGGGCTCGGACAGGGGATGAAACTGTCTTTGAGAAACCCAAAGAGCCAGGCAAGAGTGTCTTTGGCTGATGGCGGAGCTGGATGTGTCTCACCCAGATGATTGTTGTAATGTTTTCCCAGATTTCTGCTGCTTACACTAACGTCACTGCCTGACTTGTGTCAAAGGGTACAACTTCCATCTTAATTTTTATTATGTGCTTTCTTTTATTATGTGTTGAACGGTGTTTGCTATAATGGTTTAATAAAAATAAATGTTGAACACAGCTTGGCAGACTGTGGTGACTAATTTCAATGTAGACTTAGATTAATTCTGTGGACACTTGGGTGCTCCAAGCTGCGATAGAGTCTGTCAAACATGAAACATAAACAAACATCCAGAGGACACAGATCTGGTGTCAATGCAATTTCTTCAGGCCGTGCCCTCTCCCAGAGGGACCTGAGGAGGAGCTGGTTGAAGGGGCATCACAGAAACCTAGAAATTTCACCCAAACAGCACTAAACCTAGAGATTTCACCAAATTTCACCCAAATGCGGCGCCCTGGCAAGGCCCCTCAGGGCTGGGGCGTTCACAGGGCAGCAGCCTCCCCTCATGGCTGGCTCCTCATGGCCTTACCCCCACGTCGCTCCTTCATGGCTCGCCCCTCGCGGCCTTTCCCTCCCGCCATGGCTGCCGCCTCACGGCTGCCCCCTCGCGGCCTTCCCCTCACATCTCTCCCCCAGTGGCCTTCCCTCTCACGGCCCTTCCCCGGCAGCAGCGCCATGTTTTGCCTATAAGCGGCTGTGGCGGGAGGCAAGATGCTGGGCTGTAGTTGTGCCCCAGCGCCGGCGGAGGGTTTTCAGATCGTTCCCCAGTGACGTTTTCTTCATGTCCCATTGGATGAGGTGAGAAATGGGGTGTCAGACCTGCAGCATAAGCACATGTCCCTCCTGACCTGTCCTTCCACTGAAGAACCTGTTGAATGTCTCTACATCAGCAAACCCACTCCTGAGTGGAAGCTGGGCTTTTTTGCAGCTCTGTTTACATCTTGATTTGCTGCATTAAACATAAAACTTGTTTTCCCTCAAAGCTATAAATTGGAGTATTTCGCTCTGGATCTTTGTGCTCAAATATGGGAGATACTCTCACACCCCGAGCCCCTGGCAGCACACGGGATGATAAGGTAGGTGCCATCTTTGTTTAAAGAATTACTTTATTTTTGCACAGGCTAGGCTAGATTAGGAGATGAAAGCGGTGTCAAAGGTCTCTGCGCACTGTGGAGAATATCATCTTTGCCTTTTGTGTTCCAAACACTCGATCGATAAAACGTGCCAGTGTCCTCTCAGAGAGACTGCGGAGTGGGATGTGTATAAGGCAGCAGCAAATCCTTTGGGTTTAAGGGGGAAGCTTCCTTAAAAAAAAATAAAGATACTGCTGGTGTGTTGCCCTACCCCATTTTTTTCACTTTCAAAGATTATTATTTGCAGCTGAGACCCTGCCTCTTCTCTTTGCTGTACCCTATTTCTCCATGAGGCCTGGGCTTCTCACTGGTACCTCAGCACGGCCTTCTCCTCTCAGAAGGACCCCGTCAAGAGCTTTGAAGTTAAAAACAAAACATGGTGGGGAAAAGGTTCCCACCCTGGTAACACTGGAGCTGTCCTTGCATCAGGTTTAACAAACCCTTCTTAATTGATCGGTGCTGAGAAGTTGGCAGGAGGTTGTTTAATAATTAGGAAAAATTATGAAGAAGGACAAGCGGGGCAAAAGGATGTTGTCGCTTTCTTTTGTACAATACAAGTGACTGAATATTGAACACTTGCTAGACTGGGAGGCTGCTGTATTTCAGATCTGGCTTTGGGTATGTTGGTGCTGATTTAGAAAGCATAGAAACCTCTGTTTCCCACAGACTTGCAGCACAGACGCATAGGGAAGCTAAGTTAGTTGTCTACCAGAAATCTGGGATTTCCAGGATGCCCTCAGGTTTAATTATTTGTGATGCTTCACAGTGTGACAGTAAGTGCTCAGGGATTGGTTTTCTATCTTTTAAAATGGATCTTATCTAACCCAGTATGCATTGGAGGTAAAAAGTGTATGCCTTAAAGTCGCTCCCTGCTTGTGACAGCAAGGTCTGAGCTTTCCTCTATGAATTGCATGAATCCTCCTGTCCCCAGCCTTGCTGCTCTGCTGGAAAAGTTACTAGTTGCTGCTGCAGAACAGGAGATACTTGTTGGTGAGAGCAAGAAATATAAAGCTGCCTGGAGATTTTTTTTGTCATTTTTTTCTTCGTCTTCATTAGAAGTCCAGTCATGAAAAATGTGTTTTTCTTCCTTTTTTTCCCTCATTTTCATAATGAGAAATAGTGACAAGTATCTGAACAAAGCCCTGGGGTTTGAGGTTTTAGGTCACTTTTGCACTCAAAAGTAACTCCTCTTGTGATGGTGGATTTAGATCCTTCAAGGTGATCCAAAGTAATTTCACAGCATATTCATTCCTCGGAGTAAGGAGCTGCTGGATTGGTGCCCAGTGCACCAACAGCAATGGGCACTGGACATCGATGGGGATGGCTGTCGTTGGTTTGCACATAAACGGGGAAGGGTGCTCAAGTCTGGGGAGAGGGCAGAGAATAAGACTTTCCTGTAGCTGCCTCAGCAAGACACAAAGGGACGCAGGAGGGATTTTGCATCTTCCCCAGGTGCTGGCTGGCTCCGTGCACCCAGGAGCAGGGCAGAACTGACAACACAGCCTAAATCTGTGCAGTTAAAGCAGCTCTTTAACATCCACATGATTTACTTGTAGGTATTAGAAAACAGATGACAGATACACTTAACAAAGCTAGAGCTTTGGCTCTTGGGGATTTTAGGCTACTAAGTGTATAATCCTGTGCGTTGTAAGGGATTTAAAGCATTACACAAGCTGTAGAAGTTAATCAAATGTAAAGCAATATTAATTTTTCTCTGTTAAAATATACATATTTTTGTGTCCTGCTATGAACAATACAGTATTTGCAAATAGTGCGAACAGCCTGCCTGGAATAAGTGAAGTTCGTCTTTCAAAAAAGTTACCTAAGGCACAAGCCTTGCAAGAGCAGGCTGTGCTCAGTAGGCTCATTATGGTGAAGCTGTAAAGGTCTGTCAAACTAATTCAAGGCTGCTGGAAACACGCTCTCCACCTGGATGGTAAAATAGCATCTCCACCTGGATGTCTGTAAAATAGCAGTGAAGCGAACACAGGTGCACGTGTTTCCACAGGATCTTTGTGTTCATACGGGACAGTTAATGGCATCAGCTGCCATGGAGTTACATGGGGAGAAATTCTGTCAAAAGCAATATGAAAAAGTGATGTTGTGTGGAGCGACTGCAGGTGTAGTTGAAAGGGCTGTCTGCTATCCTGGAGCTGCCAGCACAGAGCAGAAGAGCAGGGAGATGGTGGTCAGAGGGCAGGAGTTTGCCTTCATCTGCTCAGCGCCAGAGTGCATCTCTCCATAGCGCTGGCTGGTTGCATGGTAATGTACCTGTATACGTGTGCTCATATAAATACCTATGGGAACTGGGGGTGATGGCAGCAGCTGCATATGCCTAAGAGAGCCTCTGAACTGCAGCCCCAGGGGATGTTATTCTCCCTGTCCTGTTGATGCTGTTAAGATTTCAAACAGTTATTTTTGTCTTGCACTGGGAGTAAACGAACAAGTGAAGCCCACTGAAAGCTTTCCAGTGAAACAAGCAAGCCCTGGATGTGTGGCATAGGAAAGGCTTGAGACAGTTTGTTCCCTGACCCCCATTTCTCATTTTGTGTTCCCCAGTCATGGAGCTGAGGAGATATGGGTTCTGCCCACGGTCTGTTTACCCCACTGCCTAAAAAAAATGCAGTTATTTCCCCACAATGTGTTTCAAATGCTTTGTGGAAAAGGCGGACTCCACAACTACTTGGACGGACAGATATCTTTTAAATAGTCATGGGAGCTGTCTTGCATTGGGAGACTACTTCAACACCGCATGAGTGAGCACGTATTTTAGGAACTATGTTAGTGTAATACTGACCTTAATTATTTCTGTGTAAAATTGAACTTTTAAGGTCATTTCTTTTTCCAGGGCTACAAGCCAACCCTTGACCAACAAAAACTTCACAGGAACTGTTCAAAGGCCCTCTTGGATGAAGATTGCTATAAAATAGGAGGTGAAAAGCGTCATCCCACCCATTTTTCAGGTAAACTGAGGTGCAGGGCTCTCTCAGCACTAACCTTTTGTGCAAACAGCTCCGCTGAGCCATTGGTTAAAGGCTGCTTTGCAGAATCCCTGGCTGGATACAGTACAGCTGTGCTAGGGTCAGACAAGGCCATATGTGCTCCTGTGTACAGCTGCTGGTGGTGCTTATTTTTGGGTGGTTTGTGTCTTCTTTGTACACTTTTATATGTGTACATAGAGGCACAGACTTAGTGCCTCTCTCCCTTGGGAGTCCATGCAAGGTCTGATTAGTTTGTTTTTACTGTTTAGCTAAAGACAAGCCATGACTGACTGTTATTTGGCAAACAAGGATTATGGATTGTCCAAGGAAGCAAGAAGGGATGTTTCATACCTCTCATGGCCAGCTGGGCAGGGAGGCACAAGGTTGGAAGAAGTCACCGGCTGTAAAATCTCATGTGAATGTTGCAAGTCTTGGCAATCTCCAAATTTCTGAAGAGCTTGAGATAACATGGAGGCATTAAGGATCACAGAATCACAGGGATTGGAAGGGACCTTGAGAGATCAT
Organism: Jacana jacana; assembly: GCA_013400555.1. Taxonomy (NCBI): domain Eukaryota; kingdom Metazoa; phylum Chordata; class Aves; order Charadriiformes; family Jacanidae; genus Jacana; species Jacana jacana. The sequence goes on along the minus strand of VZTM01016202.1, from coordinate 74,216 downwards.
CTAGTCCAGGAACACCTAGATCAGATCACTCAGGAACGCGTCCAGGTGAGTTTTGAATGTGCTCTTTCAAATTATTATTTGGAAATAGTAGAGGTTCATGCATCCAGAAATGCAGCGTTGTTGCACCCATTCATCTGCCCATAAGGATTTCTTAACTTTATGCATTATGAAACATGAAAATTCTAACGTTTAACAGCAAAGATCTCTTGGAAAAATAAATGTTAACTGAGGCCAAGTTTTACGTATGTTTAACATGTAAATATTAAGTTTCTGGGTCTCTTCAAAGTCTACATAATATTCCCAAGTACAAGTTACTCATTAACTGATCAAGAGAAACTGACGTTTCATTTGAAAATCGGTTCTTTCCAAAATGGAGGAGAGAATGTTGTTCGCATTGATGGTCCTTTCCCCACTCGTAGTAGTAGCAGAAGCTATTGCTCAAAAGGTATTTTCTCTATTTATTTTTTTTAACAATATCTTGTTTGCTCATCTAGTGGTCTGGCTGCATTGCTGGAGCCAGCCAAGTAATGCAGGTAACTCCTCTGGCAATCACCACCTGTGGAGCCTCAGGTAGTCCACCCATTTACTAGTGTTGTGATTTCAGAACTTTGGGTCCTTTTAAGTCCTTTTTGGTTGGTTGTTTGGGATGTTACAGTATAAATATGGCAGGAGAGCATTTGCAGATGTGTCAGATCACACTCTTCCCCACGGGTGTAAAATGCCAAATTTGAGGGGTCAGTGTGCCTCTCTCAACCACCAGATGAGGTTTGGATCTTGGCACAGTGGCGTTACAGGAGGACCAAACGAGGACTGTTGCAGTGCCAGGAGGTTTCTGAAAGGCATTTAATAATTTTTATGGAGCAGAAAAGAGGGGAGTAGACTGTTATTTGTACTGTGTGGAGGAGCAAACTGTCTTGTATCATCTCAGGGTGTGTGTGACTGGCTGTATTTTAAAAATATCAGCATTGGAGAAATAGAGGTAGCCTTGTGTCAGGCGGTTTTTATTTCCATCATGCCTATTCAGAAAAGTGTGAAATGCAGCTGAAATTCAGGCAAGTTTCTGGGAGGCACGGACAGGTCTTGTGGCTGCTGCAGGGGCGGCTGAGGGTTCTGCAAGAAGCCCTGGGTGTGGTGAATGGGTCTGCATTGTCTTGGGGAGTGGCCACAAGTCAATCCCCACTGCTTTGGGTACACACCGGGGGCTGGTCCTCTCCTGTCTCCTTCACAGAGGGCACAGCGGTGCCCCTCTGCTTGTACCCACTGCATGCTCATTCGTGCTGGTCACAGCCTAAAACACTGCTGGGGCTGGGCAAGCACAGGGGATGCGGGTCCCCATCCCCTTGTCCCCACAGCATCCCTTTGGCATGTAGTGGCAGGGTAGATCTTGCACAGGGTAAAATTTGAACGGGACAAGCTCCTCCTATGCCGGAAGGGTGCTCCGTGAGCAGTGATGGTCACCATGTGCCTGCCCCAATTCGCTGCCTTAATGAGCTACAACTCAGAGCTCCTCAGTCGTGGCCAAACCTCCCATCCTAACATGCCACAGGCAGGTCTGAGCAGGGCAGGGCAGCAAATGTAAGCAGAGGTGCTCGGGGATACTCGGACAGCCTTTGGGAAGAGACACTCCTGGGACAGACAGCCCCAGCCTGGGCAGGGAGGGCTCCAGTGCGGGGTGGGCATCAGGGAGGCAGGGGCAGGGAGAGGCACTCAAACTGCCAGGTTTAGGAAATTGTTCTCTTGATTAGCATTTTTGGGGTTTTATCCCATTGTCCTGGATTGTCAGTAGGCACCAGGAGATGGAGCATGCTCTGGCAACATATAATGATAAAAGAAACAGCTTTCAGTTACTCACATGGTGTTGGTTGTGGCACCTCCTGCCCTGATGCCTGCGCACAAAGCTGGAGTCATAGCTTTGTGTTGAATGGCTATGTTTAGCTTGACTGAACTTGTGAATTTCAGCCACTGCCCTAATTAAGAAGAGGCCAGTGGATGCTCTTAATTGGTAAGCAAAGTACAAGAGATGAATTATTAAAATAACAAAAGATCAGTTAACCATTCAAAAGATTTGTGAGGCTGAAAAAGTAAAATAGAAGTGCGACAATCTGCTTTGATGCTGAGCTTTTTCATTTTAATAAACTATTGGACTATGGTGTGGCTGGTGATGTCCAGATCAGCCCTTCTTAGCGTCACTGAAACACAGGTAGAACTTTCAAAACAGACATCTCAAATGCAAAAGGAAGGGTGCTTAGAGAGAGAGATGCTTCAGGCAGTTCCCAGTCCAGCCACCCTGTGGGGTGTTTCTAGGCAGCTCCAGGACAGTGCCCTGCTCTCTCCAGCATTGGGGGCCTTGGAAGCACCAAACCAGGAGAAACACAAATGCTCAAAGGGCATCTCTGCTTGTGCAACTGGCCAGAGGTTGGAGGACCACATGAGTTTCCAAACCTGCTAAATGTTGTATGTGACACGAGGCACTGAGCTGAAAAACGTGTGGCAAAGTCAACAGCTGGGAGAACAAATAAATAGCCATGCAAAAAGCTAGCCATGGGTGGAGCCCTTAAAGAGGCATATGGTTTTTTTGAGGTTAATCTTAGGTGATGTATTGGGGTGACACAGAAGCTGCTGCAGAGTAACACAAGAAGAGACCACAGAAAAAGGCTAGTCAGAAGTCTTCTGTGGAACAACAGCACACAGATGTAGCTGCAGATTTTGCATGGGACTGTGGGTGCAGCTGCAGAGATGTGAGTAAGCAGAGAGTCAGTCTGGTCATGAACAATTCCCACTCCCCAGTTCCAGCCAGACCTTCTAACAGTTCACTTCATCAAACTTTTCCAATAACATCACCCAGGTAAGGCCTGCCTGAGTGTTTCTGTTTCAGCCTGTTTGGTTTTCTTTCCAGGATGCTATTAAAATCTACAGCCTCCACGTGGACTGCAAGGTGACATCGCGATTTGCTCACACTGTCATCACAAGCAAAATTGTCAACCGAGCTAATGAATCCAGAGAGGCGATATTTGAAGTGGAGTTGCCCAAGACAGCCTTCATCACCAACTTCTCCATGTAGGACCAGTTCTTACCTGTGACCTGAAGGAGGCAGCTCTAGGGGCTGAGGGGAGGGTTCATCTTTCTTCTCAGGAGGTGCTGAGCAAAAAGCACAAAGAGCTGAGCTCTGGGTGGTCCTGAACCAAATACTTTGTGGGGCAAATCAGTAGGCAGCCAAATAGAAAGAAAGTGCCCCATGGCCAGCATGAGGCTGCCTGCTGCACTGGATGGGTGACAAACATACTCAGTGGTGGTGTTTCTCCTGCTCCAGCTTCCCTGAGACCCTGCAAGGAGGAGGACTGTGTTGTGGTGGTGGTGCCTGGCATCCTGTTGGATGGGGAGGGATGTGGGAGCCAGGCAGTGTCCACTGCTCATACCCCAAGGGCCACAAAGTGCAGCATTCCTCTTGTATCTTTCCCCAGGGCTTTCTTTCTAATACTAATTAATATTGATGGCAACCAAACAGGTCCATTGATGGTAAAGTATACCCAGGAATAATAAAGGAGAAAGCTTCTGCTCAAAAGGAATATGACACTGCAGTCTCGCATGGGCAGAGTGCTGGCCTTGTAAAGTAAGTTGCTGTCCTGAGTAAGGCTGCTTCAGTGTTCTTCCTTGGCTTCTTGTTTGGCTTGGGGTGGGTTAAAGCCTGGAACCAGCCACCTCTCAACAAGGATAAATGTGAAAATCAGCCTTGGGTTCCTGTTGGGAGAGATGGTTTGTGTGTGTGTATATAAGTATATACACACACATACGTATATATGATTTATATCTGGTCTTGTGATGGGGTTCATTGCAAGGTGTCACCACTTAGTGTTGCCCTGGGACTTGCTGTTTGTGTGGGAGCATTTTGGTGGTCTGGAATGATGTTCAGTCGTTGGGTCTGCTTCCCCACAGGCACAGAGGACTGTGGCATTTGAGCAGGCATTATGGTTTGGGGGTATATCTAATCTGTGTTTCCCATGCAGTTAGTCCTACTTCTGTTTGTTCCCAGTCTGAGCATGCAGAGATTTCTGCTCCATTTCTCAGCTTGCTTATGCAGCACCTATGGCACACTAATGTAATATCTGTTATGTATGTAACACCACCTGTAATAGAAAAAAAGTCTTCTCTGTGATAGATAAGATTTACTGCTTCTCTTTTTTTGTTTAGTCCATGTAGCCCCTTGGTCATTATTTAGCACAAGTCATAAGCTTTGGCTACCACAAACAAACCTGCCCTGTGGGATGTAAATCTCTGTTCCTCCCCACCTCCCCCAGAATCACAGGCAGAAAACTGGAGCAGTTTCACGTGTCTGTCAGCGTTGCGGCTGCCAGCAAAGTCACTTTTGAGCTGACGTACGAGGAGCTGCTGAAGCGGCAGCTGGGGAAGTTCGAGCTGCTGATCAAGGTCCGACCGAAGCAGCTTGTTAAGCACTTCCAGGTGAGCTGCCCCAGCCAGGGCTGGACAGGGAGCAGCATGGTGGTTTTTGGGCAGAGCCATGTTCCCTCTGAGATGCTGATGCTGACTTCTTCTCTGCTGTCAGATTGATGTGCACATCTTTGAGCCCCAAGGCATACGCTTCTTGGAGACAGACAGCACGTTCATGACAAATGAGTTAACTGAAGCACTCACGAAAGTGCAGAATGAAACCAAGGTAATACAGCAGCTGCCAGATGTCACTGCCAGTGGCAGCTTTAAGTTATGTTGCTTTTAATCTTTTCTTTTGATTGCTTTGCAGGCTCATATTTTATTTAAGCCAACTATAGATCAACAGAAGATAAATCCTGAACTGGATGAAACGTTGCTCAATGGTGATTTTGTTGTGCGTTATGATGTTAAGAGAGGTGCTACTGCAGGTGACATACAGGTAAAAAAAGAAGTAGAAATAAAAATGCTTTTAGATCATAGACACATCTGAATGTGAAGTGCAGTGGGTGAAACAGCAACATTTACTTTGAAGCACCAAGAGTGACAGGAGAAGCTATTTCCATTAATCCATGAGCAGCAGGAACTGATGGTGATGTTCAGCAAATCCCCAGAGACACCAGACACATTACAAGTGGATCATCCCTGGAAAAGAAGAAATCAGTCTTTCAACTTCTGTTCCAGTACCAAATCTATATTGCTGCTATATAGATGTCACTTTACATTCTTTTTTTTGTTGTTGTTTTGGCTGATGTAAGGTGCTATCCTCCACTCTACTCTGCCCTACTGTGTCCAGTTCTGGGCTCCCCAGTTCAAGAAAGCCAAGGAACTACTGGGAACAGTCCAATGGAGGGCTACGAATATGGTCAGGGGACTGGAGCATCTCTCGTGAGGAAAGGCTGAGAGACCCAGGTCTGTTTAGCCTGGAGAAGAGAAGACAGAGGGGATTTCATCAATGCTTATAAATATCTAAAGGGCAGGTGTCGAGAAGATGGGTCCAAACTCTTTTTGGTGGTGCCCAGTGACAGGATGAGGGGCAATGGATACAAACTGAACCACAGGAAGATGCATCTGAACATGAGGAAAGGTGCTTTGAGGGTGATAGAACACTGAAACAGGCTGCCCAGAGAGGTGGTGGAGTCTCTTCTGGAGATGCTCAGTACCCTCCTGGATGAGATCCTGTGCAGCCTGCTCTGGGTAACCCTGCTTTAGCCGGGGGGGGTGTGAACTAGGTGATCTCCGGTGGTCCCTTCTAATCCCTGCCATTCTGTGATTCTGCATATTGTGGCTTTTTGTAAATGAAGTTTAGAGGAATGTGATTTATATAACTATTAAAATGACTGCTTGGGTATCTTTTATCTCTTGTGACAACTGAGGCATAACTAAACAGAGCAGGAATTTAAAAATATTTATGCACCAATGCATATGCTAGGGAATAAAGTACATTATTTTCCATACCCTATCACTAATGAAGTGTATACATGGATGTGATGGCAGTCACAGTCAATGGGCAAAAATGTGCTCATAGGTGATAACAAAGAGGATAATGTAATACACAGCGATAATACAAATATACATGTTGCAAAGAGGTGTGTAAAATATATATCAATATATACACTGTTCTCGTGTAATTTACTCTCTACAGATAGTCTTGCTTCCAGCTAGGAATACATTTTAATAGTGATTTGATTTGAGCTTATCTAGAAGAACAGAACGCTGAGCGTGCCAACCCCTTCTTGCTATGCCAGAATGTCAAGATGCAACATTTATTTATGGAGATGTAATTTTATTTGTGATTTCATTCTGTGTTTCAGATTGTCAATGGGTATTTTGTGCATTACTTTGCACCCCATGAAATGCCAGCGTTTCCCAAAAACGTCATCTTTGTTATAGATCGAAGTGGCTCCATGGCAGGCAGGAAAATTGAACAGGTAACTTACCTCAAAGTGCAGACCTCTGCTTGCATCACTCACACCCCCTAGCCTTTCAAGGAAGTGACTGGATTTCATCTCTAAAACACCCGCTGGTGTTGCACACAGGAACATTTGCAGTCCTATAGGAAAGCTTGAAAATACGTATGCACAGATTTCAGCTGTCGAAGAGCAACACGTTTGGGACACAGCTGTTCTCACCGGTATCGAACGTTGAGGCAGAGAACACATTTCTGTCTTTGCAGAATATTTTGCTTCTGATTTTTTCTTTAATGATGCTTGAAGAATTAATTTGTCTGTTTTACCTTTATTGATGACTGTGTATGTAGCTTTGCTAGAGAGCAGACAAACCCGCTACAGCCCTCATAGGTGGGTTTTTTGTGTCTGTAAGTTGGGTGAATAGGCCATTTCTGATGGTCTCAACCTGAAAAATACCACTAGGACTAAATAAGGGCATTGGGCTGCATCTTGTATAGTGCTGTAGATAAACCTTCTTATTAAATTGCAATTCCAATCCCAGCTCTGCCAGAGAAATAGAAATATTCAAAGTGATTGTTTTCTCTTTGGAACAGACAAGGGATGCCCTGTTGAAGATTTTGCAGGACCTCCGCCCAGAAGATCATTTCAGCTTCATCACCTTTAACAGGAGAGTAGTGGAGTGGAAGAACTCTTTGCTGCAAGCCTCTGCGAAGAACGTGGCGAGTGCTGCAGGATTTGTGCAAACTCTTTCTGCCAGCGGAGGTACACGCCACCACCTAGATGCTTGAAACCACAAATGGGCACCCAGTATCATATATTGCTTAGAAAAATGTTAAGATTTTTATTAGTCCTATACTGCCATGGAACTACCCATGGTGCTCATAAAGCAAGAAAGTTCATGATACTCCTGGGTGAGGAGTGGCATAGAAAGGCTGGATATGGGAGTGGACAGATTGTTGACTACATTTTAGTCTGGATGTGGAGAGAGATGGTTAAATCACTTCTATGAACTTGTAAGTACTATGGCTTGTAAGCCCCAAAGTTTTGTTTCAGACTTTCATGACAGAAGGCTGGAAGATTTCCCAATAGTACTCTTTTATCTACGGAAAAGTGGCAATTCACTCAATATTTGATGGAAATTTGCTGGTTATTTCATTATCAAGGGTCACCTTGTAAAATAAAATTCATCCAAAGTTGTACTCCCATGTAAGCCACACCACAGACACAAAATACTGAAAATAAGCATGAAGCATTTCAATTGGCTGCACTTTGGTTTAGGATTTAGTTCTGCATCTCCCATTAACGTTATGCTGTTAGTATTAGCATAGGTTTTCTTATCCCAGGTGCCCAGCTCTTTTCTTTGACTTCTCAAATAAGGCTAGGAGATATTTCTTAAATGTAGGTTAACAGATGACAGTGTGTTTATTTAAGCACTTTTTAATGGCTCTAGACATGTTTGTATTTCCCTTGACGTATGTGCGGAAAATGCTCCCAGAAGAATACTCCAGCATTGCCATTGCAATATAATACACTGTAATTAAGCCCAGTAGGCTAAACCCCTAAATCCTCATTTCTCTGAAGGATTACTTCCTGCAGAAAACTTTAAACAGCTCTGTAGGGCCTCTGTGGATGAAGTGCCCCCGTTTCTTCAGATGATTACCCTTTCTAGGTGAGTGATGCCTGCTTTCTCATTACAGGCACTGATATCAATCGTGCCCTGCTGACTGCAGTGAGCGTGCTGGATAAAGCTGAGAGCCTGCCAGAGCGGAGTGTCTCCATGATTATTTTGCTGACAGACGGCCAGCCCACTTCGGGTGAGTAAATACTGGCCTCAGTCCTGTCACTTCTTGATTGTTTTATACTTGCATCCCAGATGTTGATAGGAAGAGTCTGTGTTTCAGAAATAGCTTTGGCATAAACAGGCTGGGCTGTTGCTGGGTCTGTGTTGGAGGCAGGATGATTATGGGAGGGCTCTGGCATGGGCTGTAAGGAGTGATGGCAGGGCCTGCCTGCCCATGACAACAAGTCCTTGAGCTGGAAACTGGTTTTCTAAATACCATTGGCTTCCCAGTTTATAAAATCGAGGGCATTGTTGGAGATACTCCAGGCATAGCTGAAAAATAAAGATAAAAATAAAATACTTGGAGCAGAAACATGGACATTTTACTTACATTTTGTATGGTCCCATTTGAAAGATACTGCTCATTATTCACCCTCTTTGTCCCAAACTTGAGGTATTTTCAAGGTTCCTCTTGTTTTCTATTCTTTGCTGTGTCTAACTCTTAATTAGTGGTCAGCTGTGATAGCATAAACCAGAGGGTTGAGATAGAAGTATTGGGTTAAATAAACAGAAACTTGTTCTGAGCAAGCATTTGTCTAAGTTTTGGGTGGCACCAGCATCCCTCCAAGGCCAGCAATATAAATTCAGCTGTAAGCTGTATAATAAGATCAGTTGCTGTTCAGATGGTGTGATCTGTTCTGTGGGGTTGGTTTATTTGTTTGGGGTTTTTAATAAAATTCAGCTCATAATGCTGCCTGCTCAGCACAGCCACAGTGAGTCTCAAGTATCCCTGAGCACACTGCACATCCCCAAGCTGGCTAGAAATCAAGCTGGGATGGAGTGCCAGGTGAACACATGCAGTGTTATTGCATACATTGCCTAACTTGGGAAAGTAAGCTGAAAGGGAAAAATCTGAGCTGCTGGCATAATACTGCTACAGGCAGTAACAGATCCAGCCTGGAAATGCTGATAGAGGAGCTCTCCATACTGCCATCAGCAGCTCTTCAAATGATCATGTGAAAGCCTTTTCCCTTTGACACGCAAAGGGAAGAAGACTGGGACTGGGAGAGCAGCACAGCTTAGTTAATTTGCAGTCTGTCTAATTAACTAACCCATTATTCTCTGAATTCATGCCTATGATTTTTATGGATGGTACTCGTCTTCCCAATGCTTGGATGAGTGTTACCATCTCTTGCACTGATAACTTGTACTGTGTGTCCCTTCTGTCCTAAAAACCTCCTCTGGCCCCCATAATCTTGTAAAATATTTTGCACTTAGCCATGATGACATGGGTAGGGGATAGTAAAAGTCATTAAGGGGGAGAAGCAGGTTCTGGCAGTCACAATGTAGAGCGGGGCTTTCATCTCCAAGTCAATTAATGGAATTCTGTCCCATATATTTTTAATACTTTATTCTAAATTATTTTTAAGCAGAATTTTCCATTAAACGTGCGGCTGGTCTTTTTGTACTTTAAAAACCAACCAACCAAACAAGGGTATGATTTTCTTTCTGTTACAGGTGAGACTAATGTGGAAGTGATTCAAGAAAACATTCAGAAAGCAATCAACGGGAAATATGCTCTTTTCTGCCTTGGCTTCGGGTTTGATGTCAGTTACAAATTCCTGGAGAAAATGGCCCTAAGCAATGGGGGAATAGCACGTCGTATATATGAAAATGCTGATGCAGCCTTGCAGCTCCAGGTCAGGACTAAGGAATATCCCAGAAAAGTCATCTGTCCACTGTAGCTTATGTATAATCTCAGCAGCAAAACCACAGATTTTTCTGAGATGGAGAGTAGGCTTTGAGTTTACCTATTCATTTTGGGAGGGGAGGAAGGCAATTTTGGGGTGTCTGAGGGTTTGTACCCTAACCATGACTCAAAGTTGAAGTTCTCTTCAAATCAGTTACCTTTGGACAGACCTGGAAACTCACATGTTTGTGTACCTCTGCAAAAAGACAAACTCTCCAGGGGAGGTGGTGGGGGGAAAACTCTTGGGTCTGATTTCAAACGGCTGGAGGTACCATCGTTGCAAGCTGTTTGTTATGGTTTCCCTAAAAATCAGTGAGTAGGTCGAGGTACCTATAGGCAAACTGGTTCTGTAGTAGCACCAGTCTGGGTCTTTCTTGTCTATCTGGAGAGGACTTATAACTTTCAGGACATTCTGAGTTTTTTGGGAAGCCACTTCTACCTGGTTTTGCCGGATGTGCAGAGACCAGATTTGAATAACACCAGCTCCAGTTCAGAAAGAGAAAGACTAATCTTCAGGATTAGTCAAGTGTGAAAAAATTGGATGCCAAAAGTGTCTAAAGTGAAACACTTAACTGGGTGGGGTGTTGAAAATGGGGATGCTGCTTGAATTACCATGGGAAGGCAGTTTATATGGCATCACCAGCCTGGCTGGAAGCTGGAGAAAGTGTGCTGAACCTTGGGAAGAAACTTGTTGTGTTTTGTTCCTAGGTTTGTAGTGATCTTACACTGCTGAAGAAAAAGCGTTGCTCCCTTCTTTTTAAGGGTGTTTTAGGCTTTCAACATTATTGCTTTGCAATCATCTGTGTGCTTTCTCTCTCTGCTTCTCTTTAGGGCTTTTATCAAGAGGTGGCTACCCCAATATTAATGAAAATTGAAATGCAATATCCAGAAAATGCTGTTGAGGGATTAACCAAGAACAATTTCAAGCTGTTTTTTGAAGGATCTGAAATTATAGTGTCTGGGAAAATTAGCAACGAGCTCGATCTTTTGCCAGTAGAAATTAAAGCTCAGTCAGTAAGTGTTTGTACTAACCATGTCTCCCTTCTGCCTTTTATGGACCAATAGGGGACTTCAAGAAGCCTTTTGAGTGCAGTGTACATTCTGTGGGAATCACACAGTTTTCCCCTCCTGAATTTGCTACAAAGGAAAAAACTTGAAATATATCCAAAATAAGCAAACAGCAATTTTAATCCTTTCAAAGCCAGAATATTTTGGTGTTTGAGGAATTTTCAGGAAGTTAGTTTGTATTTTTAGAATGAAGAAACAAATATGAATTATCTCAAAATTGTTAAACTAGAACAATTTGATAGCCTCCTTTTTTAAACATTGTTTTGGGTCCAGAAATAAGTATCCAAAACATATGTCGTTTTGGTAGTTTGGAGTTGTATTTTCCAATGGGAAAGGACAAAATTGAAGGACAAAAAGGGTATTTTGGTAGTGAAAGATGATCTTTTAAGTCTAATAATATGACTGTAAAAGTGGTCTGGGACTGTTCTTGTGATGGTTAATCTTCTCCCATTTCAGCATTCTAGTGACTTGACTCTCAAAGAAGAAGCAAATGTCAAAGAGAAGGAGCAAGTGTTTCAAAACCAAAGTTACATCTTTGGAAATTTTATAGAGAGACTGTGGGCTTACTTAACCATTCAACAGCTGCTGGAAAAATCGTGAGCTATTTTAATGTTCCCATTACAAATTTTCAACTTCTTAAAACACGATTCCTCATTCCCAAATTATATGACTGGAAAACAGAAAGAAACAGAAGTATTTCTGCAGGTAGCATTAAAAACACAGTATACTGGAAGAATATTACAGTAATGTGTGAGGAACACGAGGTGCCTTCCAGTTTGTGATAGCGCTGTACCATTAAATGTGTAGATAGATGTACACGTATGTGAAAACCTAATATAAATCATTCCTCATCACATGACTATGGAACGGAGTTCAACTGCCTGGATTATGTTGAGCTGTTGTTACATGTTGTCTGAGTGTATTTGTCTGTAGATAAGTGGATGGTAATAGTAAAGAGAAAAATAGGTGTGTCTGTAGAACACTTCATAGTTCATATATCCATTATTTTTATGTATTTGAATGATAGGCTCCAGTGTTGCAAACAATGAGGCATCTCCATAATTTCAAGCACATGAACATCTGAGTTATCCCAATAAGACTACTTACCCTTCAATAACAAAAAATATCTGCCAAGGCACAGCTAATATAAAAAAGAATATGAAGATGACCTGCTCATAGTCTCTATATGTTACTTCTTCATCATTAACACAGACTTTAGTATTTCAGCACAAGAAGTGGACCAGAAAACCCTGGAGGCGCAAGCCTTAGAGCTGTCTCTGCGGTACAGCTTCGTTACACCCCTCACATCCATGGTGGTCATCAAACCCACTGGCCAGCAGCAGACAGAGCTGGCCAACAAACCCACCGAAGCTGGTAAATAGGGCATTAAACAGCCCCCGTGAAATACGCTGCTGTTATTGATGAGTTGTTGCTGAGCTCCAGTCTGAGCTCATTTTATGGCAATGTGGCCCAGTAATAAGGCACACTGGAGGCAGGAATTTAGGGATTAGCTTCCTTTTAAAATGAAACATACGGGGTTGTTTTATTTAAAGGTGAAGTGGTGAAATGGGCACTGCTATTGAAAGGGAAAATAATGCATTTAAGCATTAACTAAAAGTAATTTAACAGTTGTTACTCAGCATTCCTGCCACTCCAGCGGGCTTCTACACTTTTCTCTGTAGCAAAGTGGAAAAACGAATGCAGGGAAGGAAAGCAGGCCATCTCTGGGAGTGTGGCATGTGCACTATCTACCTGTGCTTTAACACAAGAAAGCTCATGACCTGAAGCCCAGCAGAACTTGTCCCAGTGCTCTGGTTAGCACACGGGTAAAATCATTCATTGTTGACTGCGTGACACTAATCTGTCCCTCTTCCTTGTGTTAGATAATGAGAAGCCCAGTGGTTTTCCAGTAGGAGGTAAGCATTTTCTGCTTTTCCAGTAGCATATTTCCACAACAGTCTCCCATGAAAAGGGGGGTTATTCGATAGAGGGAAGTATCTGAGATTTGGAAAAATACATGAAGCAAAACATAAGCAATGACTGCCACGGTCTGGGTGGGTAACATGGGCGAAGGGAGAAAATCTTCCAGTCTTCCATTCCAAGGCTCAAAGGTCAAAATTGTCTTTACCTGTGAGGAAAAGTAGTTCTTCAAGTGAAAGGTGCTAATGATGGTTTCTGTTTCTTCCTACCAAGTGTGAAGCATCAGTCAAAAACTTGCAATCAAGATATTTTGGAATGACTTCTGAGGAAACAATAGATCTGTTTGAATATTAATTTTAAACTTCCAACATTAATGATCTGATAATCTCATCTGTGATAATACATCACAATAACAATGCTTTTATAGGCGAAGAGCCCTCATTTTGCTCTGCTTTTTTCACAAAAACATGTTGAGGGAATGATAATGCTGGCCACTGGCACCAGGCTTCTAGCAGACAATTGGGTCTCTTTTTGCAAGTGTCCTCCTCACAAAGTTCTTAGTAGGTTTTGTCTGCTTCTATCCTTTGGTTGGAAATATTGTCTTGTTTGCCTGGTGTCAGTTCTCATGTTCTGTGGACTTGATTACTGCAGATAGTTTACTTTGAGGAAGGAAGACAGATGCAGCTGAGAACTACAGATTTGATGCTTGAAACTCTCCTGTAAGGTATGTAATACAATCAGGAATAAAATCCCAATACTCTCTTTTCTTTCTCCAGATGCTTATAGACTGAGGGGTGGACGACCTCCTGGTGAGAGCTCCTCTTTTGTTTTTATTTGGAATCGTTTTATGAAGTTCATTTCATAAGTAGGTTCATAGATACATTACTCTAATGAATCCATTTTGATTGTGGATGCCCAATGGATAAGAGAATTCAGTTTTTATTCTATGTATTCCAGTTCACACTTTATAGGGAACTATAAACATTTGAAAACCATCTTGGTCCCTTTTCAGAACTAAAAAATTATTGTACCTCCTGAAAATAAATGTGAAAGATCTGGGAAAGTATATAGTAATAAGCTGAAGGAAATGGGTGTAAAAAACATAATTTAGCCGTCCTGAGGTTTGCTGCTTGAAGTCAATGTGGGCACAGCCCATCTGCATGATGGAAGTGCCTGTCCTGCAAGGAGGAAATCCCAGGGCGCTGCAGAGACAGAGCTTGGCATCACAACAAGCTCCCATAGTGCCCAGCAGAGAAGACAGACTCTGTCTGCTGCCTCCATAGGATCCACACAAGTGCCCTCCCAGTCAGGAGGCAATGGGTGGGAGGCATTCCCTGTTAAAAGGGTGGGGAGAGAGGTGCAAGGCGTGACTGCAATCCAATGAAACATCGGCAAAACCTTGTATTTCAGGTCGATGGCGGACTGAGACCCACTCTATCAGCAACAAGAAGCTGTTGTCAGTAGGTAGTTATTCCCAGTGGTGTGCGGGGAAGCTGGGGTGGGTGTGCTGGCTTCAGTGCTGCGTAGCAGGCATTGAAAATGCAGCTCTGAACCCTCCTGCAGCTTAGGCTGAGCATGCCCCAGTGGCACAATTGATCCTAAGAGAAATCAGCACTGGACATGGTGCTTTTTTCCCCAGTGGAACATACATCTTGTTTCAAGCAAAGCTCTTTGTAGACGTCAGTGGAGACCTCTGATAAAAAGGCTTGTTTCACAGTACTCTTCCCAGTTAATTACCTGACTTAGAGAAAATGTTTCATTAAACTCTTCTTACTAATTTTAAGTGTTTCAGTCGACAGGCTAAGAGGCAGAACAAGAGCGCAACCTCTTGGTAAGTAATACATAAACTAGTCCCTTTTTAATCATTAGTCTAGCTGATGTTCAGTTTTGCATACAATACTGTTTTTTCTGAGTGCATCAACTTTATGAAAATCCTTTACCCCTTCTTGCAAACCCTGGCTGGTTCTTTCCACATAAATGAAAAATATGCCCCTGTCCCATGAGAAATCTTCTCCAGCCCGAGAATGTAACCCCCAACAGAAGTGCAGTGCAGCAGATCTTTAACCTCAGCTTTTTTAAGGGCTTATTGTCCTTAATAAGCTCTAACTTTGGTTAATCTGTTGGTTTTATTTCTGTGTCTGGGTGTGCTTTTCAATGATTATTACTGTGTTGATTTTAAACAGTCTGTTCTATAAAAGCTGTAACTAATATTTCAGGTATAAATTGATAAGGGAATTTTGCTGTGCCTATCCAAAGGGTGTGGGCTAGATTTTCTTTGCCTGCTAACATTGTTCTTCTGACTTTTCAGCAATCGAATATCCACAGCTTCTCTTGCCACTACCCAAACAAAATGAAATAATCTGTTTAAATATTGATGGAAAAGCGCAGCCCTCTGTCCATCTGCTGTCAGATCCGGAGCAAGGTGAGTGAGCCATGTAACTCCTGACCCAAGGACAAGGGGAGTCACTTTGGTCTATTTGGTCCAGTTGGTGTCTTTAGGAATAACCCCCTTTTATGAAGGACCACATCACACCTGCTGCCTTGCAGTCACCTGAGAGGCTATGGTTAATTTTTCCTTTCTATTAGGCAATATTAATTTTCCCTGTGCAATAGCTGAGGGCACTTCTGCGTGTGGGTCACCTCCTGGTGTCACAAGTGTGGCCTTTAGGCTTTTCCCTGTGCAGCCCTTGGGTGGCTTCTGAGGATGCTGAGACCTTACACTCCGTGATCCCTGTGTGCTGCTGGAAAGAGGCGCACTCTGAATGTGCTGCAGTTTTTCTGTGGTCCTGTGCTCAGACCAGCCGTGGCCCCAGGTGACAGTTGTCAGCTCTGTGAGAGGAAGTGGCAACGTGGGGGTAGAGAGGCTCTGGTGACCCTACTGCTGCCTTGGGGTACATGGAGCTGGACTCCAGGGCACTGTGCCTCCTGAAACTAGATTTGACACCCCGCAGTTGTTTCAGCAATAGAACTGAAGCAGTTTTATTAAGGTCACTCAAACCCTAAAAGCACAGTCATGTGACAAATTTGTGTCAATGTTATTGAAGGACTCACTGTGATGGGAAAACTTGGAGGTGGAGCAGATCACTTTGTGCAGTTTGAAATTACCTTTGTGAATCCCCCCGTGCAAATCCACGTCTCCAGGGATGAGATTGTCCTAAGGCACAACAACGAGAGCACTCAGCTGCCATGGACAGAGTCAACCACCTCCACCGTCCAGGGGTAAGAAACGTCACCCTGTCCTTTCCTGAACTTGAAAATGTGTCAGATCTTTTTTTTCATCCAGGCTTACACTTTCACCTTGTCTTCAAGTAAGTGGCCACTCATATATATAAATCAACATGAAGGGAAGCTGGGTGCCTTCACAATACCCCATGTAAAATACAGAGGAGAAAAAAATAGGTTTGTTTTTAATTCTCCCTGTCTGTGCAAGAGAATCCAAACAACTGCACCACCAGCCTGCCTTTCTGCCTCAACATCCGAGACAGGACATTTATCTTCTGAAGGAAAGGGCCCCCTGCAGTGCAGAGCAGCCCCCGTGCCACCGCCGTGCTGGCTGCCACCAGGCACTTTGTCTTCCGAGTGCTGCGAAGTGATGGCTCTGACATTTACTGTCTCTTTCATACATGGGTTGGCTCCACACAGGCTGGAGTTTTCTTTCTCCTCAGTTTCAGCCATAACTCACATCTGGGCAGCTGACACTTTTTATGGGAAGGCATAAAGTGTTTGAATAGCTGTCTGTAACTAAATCCCCGCTGTTGGAGAAAGGGTGCTTTAAATGTCTGCTTCATTTGTTGGACTAATTAGAGCAGGATCCTTCACTACCACAAGAGCTGGATGTAGGTGGTTCCAGCAGCTTTTTTGCACTGGGGTAAAGTCTGGGAAGATCTGCTGTTGGTCTGGGGCAGACGGGAGACACAGCACCCCCTCTCTTACAGGCTGTTGTAGACAATAACAGAAGTCTTAGCTGCTTTCAGTTATTTTTGTAATCAGAAGCAAAGCCAAGAACATGCTGGATTGATTCCCCTCGGCGAGTTTTAGTCTGCTTGCAGCAGAGGGATCCTCCTGCTGCAAACCTGCACCCGAGCCCCTGCGACCGCAGGGCTTTGTACAGCGCCTGCGGGTGCGGGTGTGGGTCTGTCTGACCCCCTCCCCAAGGGAGGCAAAGGACAGTGGGTGTCTGTGGTCTGCAAGCCCAGCTGGGGTCAAAATAACATTAACTTGGTTGGAAGAAAGACAGGAGAAAGTCTGAAAAAACTTGTGAAATAGCAAAAAAAACAAAAAAAAAAGAAGTATTTGACTTGCTCATAAAATAGATTGAATTATTTTGTCTACCTTTTTTGTCATTGAATTGATAAAGAATAATCTTGTCATTATGGATAATAAGGTATTTTCATCAACAAAAAGTTCTTCTCTGTTGGTGTACTTCATGTCACCTGATACAGGAAAGCTAAGTTGTGCAGCACAGAGAGAAAAGATCCGCTACTTAATATTTTCTAGTTTAAAAATAACCGTGAACAAATGATGAAAAATGCAAAGAGAGGAGGCAATATTAAATTACTTTAATAAATTAACGTCAGCTAGTTAAATAGAGGTTCTCTCTTGGAAATAACATCATAATTTACTTCCCAGGCTGAGAGTCTCAGTTGAGAAGGAACGGAGCGTTACAGCATCATTGTCTCACGCAGTCACAGTAAAAATTTCCTTTGGGAGGGTTCCAGATGATTTCCTTGGGCTGTATTTCTTGAACACCGACCGTTTTTCTGACAAAGTCAGTGGAGTTCTGGGTAGGTATCATTACAGACCAGATCTTGTAACTGAGCTCCTGCAATAAGAATGTGGGGCTTTTTTTGGAGCCACATCCTAAACCTTTATTCAGATTTTACTTCCCTGGGTCCTGATGAGCTCTGGTGAGAAGCAGTGGGCAGGCAAGGCAGCAGGAATGCTGAAACTCAGGGGGTTTCTAGAGAAGATTTAGATCTCATTTATTCTTTTCAGACATCTAACATCAACTGTTACTGCAGAGCAGTCCAGACCCTGATCTGTGAAGAGGGGGGAGGTCTTACCTTGAAACACAACGTCCTGCTTTTCCCCTCACCGGTGGTAGAAGCCGAAATAGGCTATTGTGGCTTTACAAAGCATTAAAGGAAGAGTAAAACAATAGCTGGGCTTAACTTCAACAGTGCTGTGGAATGACATAATTTATGCAGCAAATTAATTCAGTGTCAAATAATGGACTATAAATTCCAAACATGAAATTGTTAGAAAATGAAATCCAGCTGGTCCTGAACATCTCAACTCCCAAAATCCTGATGGGACTAAAGTTGACATTGTTTCAAAGACTTTGCAAATGGAAAAGCTGCATATTCTAAAACCACCCCAAAATTGTGAAAAGCCTTAAGAGCAAGGCAGAACCTCTCCATGGATGAATGTTAGGGATAACAGCTGAAACAGGAATTCTGTAAACCTGCTGTGGGAGCTTCCAAACGTGGTCTCCTGTTTGTTTGTTTCCTGCTTTCCTGCTGTGAGAGCTGCCATTCAGGCTTCAACCAACAGCAATTCTGAGATTGTTTGCATTTTTAACTAATTTGTGTGTCTGTTGCTTAGGTCAATTCTATGCAAAAGCACAATTTGAGAATAACTCTGACATGAGTGAGGGAGCTGATGGAAGACTCTTAAGGTTGTCTGGATCTGAGCACAAAGTTAGCAGGTAACTGATACGGGATATAGTGGGTGTTGTACCTGCTTTGGGATGTATGCAAATCCCCGAGATCAAAATGAAAGGAAACTAAGGGAGTGTTGATCTGTAAGAATTCACCCCTTTGGTGAAAATAATAGGAATTTGGGCCTGAATTTCTCCCTGACAGCCTGAATTTGTTGGTTGTTAAGTGACACTACAGGGCCCAAGGCTCCTATTTCATGGGGGGGTGAGAGTGGGGAATCGTACCCTGGGGTTTCATAAAAAGTGCCAAATAACGTCAGGTTCTGCTGCCTCCTTTACGTGGGCAGAGGTTTCCTCAGCCAGATTTACCATGGAGGAAAACAAAAAATGTACACTTTGGTTGCTTTTAGCAATTTTCTGTGATGTGGAAGAAATGCTGTGAGCGGGCGGTTTCTGCTCGCTCTCCGTGTGTGTCCCCATCAGCAGCTCCGGGAGCAGAAAGGTGCCAGCTCTGCCCGCGCTGGGGCAGTCCCGCTGACTCCTGGCACCATCTGCAGACACAAGGTCGGTTCTGGGCCTGCCCTTTGGGGCTTTTATCGCAAGTTTTTCTTGTTTGATTTTTTTTCCAGGCAATACAAGAAAGATTACAGGCTGGAGTCAACCGGTGATCCTGTTCCCTGCTGGTCAGTAGATGTATCTGCCTAGAAAAGAGAATTCTGGGGAAGAAAACTCTGCAAATGATGCTCTTCCAAGTATTTTTTGATACTTTCTCTCATGAAGAAAACCACAGTTAAAGCTTTACCTGTTACTATAGATAAATGGCACAAATATTTTACCTCAAGATAATTATACTCTCAAGATGAGAACATGCTTGTTTGTTATTTTTAAATGCTTTATAATACTCGGTCTGATTATGTTGCTGAAGATTTATGTGGATGAACTAAATAAAATGGACATCATCAGCTCACAGTTTGATGTGGACACAGACTTAGGTCTCCGAATAAAAATAAGTGGTGCCACCACCCAGTCCAACAAATCTGTCATGCAAAGAGATGCCTAAAATCCATGCTCTCTACCCAGTTACAAATGTTGTTCTTGAACTGTGTTTTCTAAAAAGAGGATGAGGTTGAAAGCAGCATTAGTTTACCATTTCTCTCAGGTTTTATTTTATGGGGCAAAAAAGCAGCCTTGCTGTATTGGGGTTCTTTGGAGATGGTTCTGTAACTGTTCTGGGCTGCTGACATTCGCAATCAGCCCATGAGTGGGGTGAGAGCCCACACTGGCCACAGTCCCCCTCGTTGCTGCGCCGTGCCTGAAGCTCTGCTTCAACAACAAATGCCTGCACAAGGGCCATGGACTGGTTGCGAAACAGACCCCTGACTTGTTGCAAGAGACAACGTTTCTGCCCTGAAATTCAGCAGCTGCTTTTGGCACCGTTTCATACAATGTTCTGCAAACACTGGAAGAAGTTTTGCAAATAATGAAGAGCTCAGAACAACGCGTGGTGCACGGAGGTGGCGTTGCAGACAAGTCCTACACGCACAAGCCTCTGCCTCTGTAATTTTAGTCTTCAGTTTTTTTTCATAAATCTAAATTCCAAAACGATTTTGTGTTGTAGAATTTCGGTTCCCGTGTATCTTTGAACCCGTATTTTTGCCAGCATCGCAGAAGCTTTAACAAAAGTTGCTTTCTGTCCTGCCAATAACATGTAAGTGTAAAATCTGTATTCTTTTAAAGCAGTGCACTAAAAGAGAAGGGATCCTGTGCCAAAGTCGGTAAGATAAAGCAAACTGTGCAATTAGAAGCCTGTTTTTTCAGAAGAACAGTGTAGACACAATGCCAAGCTAAGTTTGCATGAATTGTTTGTAATTCCAAGATGCCGCTTTGGCTGGACAAATGACGTGACAGTGTGGAATTTGGAAACTGGCAAGAGCAGATCGCTTGCTTTGCCACATCATAAACAGGCTTCCTAATTTGAAAAGCAGGAGATTATTTCCATTATAAGTGCATTTTTCATTTGATTTACATGCTGTTGATGCTGGGGTTTATCAGTGGATTTACTGCAAATTAAAAATTCCCTGCTTTCAGTTCTAGGGTGTCTACATGTTGCCTCCTCCACCTGCTACCTGCAGGGACAGCAATGGCACTGAAACAGGCAGCGGCGAGGCACAGCTGGAGGGGCATCTTTCACCCAGTCCCCTCTGCTTCAAGCCTGCACAGACTGTTCTGGAGAGCTGCTCTGCTAACCCATCCACTAGAACCCACAGTGCTGGAGGTTCCCAGGCGTCCCAGGCAGCCTGTGGCCCTCCCGCAAAGAAGAGGATCCTGCAAACCTTGACAGATGGGAAGAAAGCCAGGGGTCAGTCTTCCTCACAGCAGCTTTTCACTCAGTTGGGTGGGTTTTTTTTCCCCTGCTTCCTGCAGCTCCCCTGCAAAGCTGTTCCTGTGCTCTGGACTGCATCGTTTCCCCACGCCGGGATGCTGCGCTCCGAGCTGCGCAGGAACCTGCGCCCACAGCCACCCAGGGCTTCAAAGAGGTTCTCGCCAGCTGCACCCACAGGGATGTCCATCTTTTCTGCAGGTGGGCCTGGCTACTGGGACTCCCAAATCCTTCCTGCAGGGCTTCTTCCCCTCTGCACCTGCACTTTCCATTAGAATCATAGAATCATTCAGGTTGGAAGAGACCCTTGGGATCATCAAGTCCAACCATCAGCCCTACTCTACAAGTTCTCCCCTACACCAGATCCCTCAACACCACATCTAATCTGCTCTTAAACACAGTCAGGGAGGGTGACTCCACCACCTCCCTGGGCAGCTGATTCCACTGACTGACCACTCTCTCTGTGAAAAACTTTCTCCTAATGTCCAGGATCGATTGAGGGAGTTGGGATTGTTTAGTTTGAGGAAGAGGAGGCTGAGGGGAGACCTCATCACTCTCTACAACTGCTTGAAAGGGCATTGTAGAGAGGTTGGTGCTGGTCTCTTCTCACGGGTAATTAATTTTACAATTTCTGTTGCATTTTTGTTCACCTCTACTTTTGTTCTTTCACCTTGACCCATCACATCTTATGTCATCTCTGTTTTTTCCACTACACTCCTCGTTCCTCCCCTGTGTCTGCATTCTCTTGTCCCACACAATGACTTTCTCTCCCCGTCCTGCCTCAGTAGGGAAATCCTCTGCTTCGCCATGTCAGACCCCAATAGCTTTGCTGTCCCTGAGCTGGTGACTACAACACTCAAAGAAGAAATCTGCTTATCTTTTTTTTTGCTTTAGGGACATATGGCTTACAATTTATTCCAGTACAAAACTAATATATAAAGAAATGGGATGTTTCTTGCCCTAAAATACGAACATACATGCTGTTATGGGAAGAGAGGGAGGAATTTTACTGGTGGACAGTCATGGCAGTTCAGTAGAGGGTCTTAGGCATAAAGGACACTGTCCAAAAGAGGGCTACTATTAATTAAATCCGAGTGCTGTTTGGAACTGTGGTACTTAATTCATTTATAAAGATTTGGGCATTCAGAAGTTGGGTTCAAATCCAAATACTAAAATTGAGACATCCTGGGTGCTGAGACACTCGCACCCGCCCTCAGCCCTGCTCAGTCAGGTGGTGAGGTGGCACTAAGCACCGCCGCGTTATCCCGGCCCGAGTGCCGGTCCGTCAGCCGTCATTCCTCCGGTGTGGAATTTCAAAGTGCAGCTGGTGTCCTGGGCTTTGTGCAACCCGAATGGCGGCACCGATGGCTGGTGAAATGACAGAACAAGGCATTATGTGCTGAGGCTTTTATTTAAATCACTCCTGACACTCAGATATTGATTTAAAATTGGACAGAATGTTCCTGTTACGTTTTACAAAGTAAGGTTTTAAGTCAGAATTTTAAAACTAGTGAGTTAATTCAATAAAATGAGGGTATTTCAGGGGGTGAATAGTGTCTGCACACAAGCAGGGTAGTTGTTTAGCGACTAAGATCTGATCAAAACCGCAGTAAAACTGAGAATCAGTCATACCTTGGCATTACCAAACACAGTAAGCTCATGTATTTGTAATACCTCTTAAACATTGACAAATACTATTATTTCAGACAACTGCTCTGTAAACCCCTGAATCTGGAGGAAGTTGTACTTGTTTAAAACAGACTGGAAACAATATAGTCCGTGTGAACGCCATCTATCAGCCCAGCTCCATTGTCGTGGACAAACCAGCAAGGAACGTCGAGGCTGTGAGTGGGATCTGTTCTGTAATCTTTCTGCCAGCCCCTGCAAGGGAAAGCACAGCTGTGGGCACCTGGGAGCACAAATGGCACTTGGATGAAGTAATCTTTCCCGAGCCTTTGCTAAGGACCTAATTTTTTATGGTTTTTTTTTACCTTGTTACTATCAGTTCGTTGTTTTTAACAATCATTGTAGCATCTGGTTTCTTGGGATCAGATCCAGGATGAATTTCAAGTATGGTGAAGTCAATAGGGTGGAAAAACTGTCCTAAAAATAGAAGACAGAATTTTTGTTGCAGTCACGTTGCACGTATTAAAACAGAAACAAACCAAACAAACCCCAGAACTTGTACGTTCCTGTGCTGTTTTCCATGTCCCCTCAGGGTTTGCAATGGATAAGCAAACACCAAACTCCATGTAAGGCTGAACCTATGCCTCTGGTAGTATTTACTCTTTATAAACCAGAACTCTAGGCAAATCATCTGGACCTAAATTCCAGCTTCCCAGTACACAGTAAAATTAGATATCCTTCAGGATATCCTCACTTCGTGCCTCGTCTATTCAGTTGTATTTATTACTTCTGTTCTCTAAGTCTTTAGCTTTGGGGTTTTTTTAAATCAAATAACACATGTCTTGATCTTGGAAGTTTCTGGATGGGATTATGCTCAGGACAAGGCTGACATCGAAGGGAATTTCACGCTCCTGCCAGGATTAGCTTTCACACCCTTTTTCCCTGTCCGGGCTGGTGCGTTGAGTGCTCTGATGGGCGCAGATTTTAGATTACTTAGTGACGTTCGGGGCAAAGTGAAAGATGATAGTGTTCCAGAAGCATCTGGACAAGGTGCTACAAGACATAATTTAGTAGCTGAGTGGGTAGTATTGGTGATAGGAGGACGGTTGAAGAAGATGATCTCTTAGGTCCTTTCCAACCTTGTGTTTGTATGATTCTATGATTCTCAGCACATGGAAACAGGACAGCAAGTCATCTGTATGCACCAGAAGGTCTCCAGACCTATGGTAGTGGTGCCAGCAGAGCTTGTGCCACCACAACTAGTGTAAAAATAAGCACATGTGCTTTTAAGGGCTGCTTTTAAACTGTCTATTCATGAGTCCTGTTTTTTTTAACTCCATTCACCAACCATAATGATGTTTAAGTCCCAAAGACTCTTTCTTGCTCCATGTGGATGTGGTGATTCAGGGATCAAAATTTTGACACCCCTGAATCCTGTTTTCTGCCAGTGTAGTGGCTTTGTTGAAAAATACAGAGCTAACAGCCATTTCCCCTTGCCTTCCAATTTGCACTTAGAAAATCAGGCAAGGGCAGCAAACCTGAATTTTGGGTCAGTAAGTTTCCTCACCGTGGGAAACTATGAACTGCTGTAAACTTACTCTTCTCAGTCTTGGTGTGCACTTTGAGGCCTGAGCAGAACAAGCCACGGTGTCAGTGGGAGCACGTTAGGCCCATGCATCAATGGACATGCAACCAAGATTGCAGTGACCTGTGTACCTGGGTGAACTGTGACATGGTGTTACCCACACGGCATGTGGGCTTTTCCCGTTTTCTAGCTACTTGCATTTCATACCATAGCAGAAGAACTTCTCTGTGGAGAAGTCCTTCAGCCTGAGGAGACCAGAGCAGGAAAAGCATAAATAACATTCACTACTTATTCTGCTTTGATACAGCGTTTCCCATGATGCATGGGCCTAACGTGCTCCCACTGACACCGTGGCTTGTTCTGCTCAGGCCTCAAAGTGCACACCAAGACTGAGAAGAGTAAGTTTGCAGCANTGAGTATTTTGTTTTCTAGGGCTCCGGTGATGGGGAATAGGAGTAGGATGATAGTGAAATATGTT
Organism: Jacana jacana; assembly: GCA_013400555.1. Classification (NCBI taxonomy): domain Eukaryota; kingdom Metazoa; phylum Chordata; class Aves; order Charadriiformes; family Jacanidae; genus Jacana; species Jacana jacana. The sequence goes on along the minus strand of VZTM01016202.1, from coordinate 49,617 downwards.
AGGGAGGCTAATTGTCCGATAATGATAAATGGGTGTTCTACAGGTTGGCTGCCAATTCATGTTAGGATGAGTAGGTTGGCTACTAAGGTTCAAAATAGTATTTGTGATAGAGGACGGAATGTTATTGTGCGTTGTTTGGATTTAGTGAGATAAAGGGCTGCAAAGATGCCAGTGAGGACAATGGATGACATGGATTTCAGCAGCAGCAGAGTTTAACAGAAGTTAATACATACAGTCTGGGCCCAGATTCTTTAGTCAGAAATCTTAATACGGCCAATCAACATCCTCCCAGTTTCCTCCACCATCTCAGTTCAGAAAGGCTCAGTACCAGACTGTGTCTACAAATACGCAGCCTTATAAGGAAAGGTGAGCATGAAACACCAAAGGAAGCCATACCTAATAACCCGTGGGTCTGTTCAGACAGGCTGTCACTTTCCAGTGTATACAGTCCTAGGAAGTCTTGGTGGAGAGGATGTTTCTTCCATACTTGATGCAAAACAATAGCAAATGAGACACCGCTTCCCATTTTGAGCACTAGGCTTTTTTTCTTATTAATTATCAAAGTTAAACTGAGGAAAAAAGAAAACCGTGACTTAGGGCATTGCATTTCCCAGGGTTAACAGCAGTGAGAAGAAACCTGAGCAGAAGATACATATTCAGTAATCAAACACGGCTTTAAAAATTGCTCAGCGTTCTTCAAACTAGCGATTTGGCTGCATAGTTTGGTCCATGTGATTCCTGAGTGTTCCCGGACGGTCCAAGACTCACACTAAGTGATGCTGTAAAAGGCTGCCTGGCCTTTAGACTTTTCAGCAAGATGTTTCTACCAAAACTCATCCTCTAGCACACAGTTAATCACAGATAGCTTAGTGATACGTAGATACAGTCCTTGGTGCTCAGTAATAAAAATACATTCCTGATAAAAAATACTGATATAAACATTACTGATAAAACCAACACTTCCTTGCCTGGATCTTGCCCGACAGCCCTTCCTTTTGTTCTTCAGAAAGAACAACCCCCAGACTGTCTCTGTTAGTGCTGGGATAAAGAAGATTTGCTTCTGGTGGCGTGAGTGACATCATGAGTGAGGCTGTCATAGTGAAAAAACCAGTATGCTCCCTGAGTAGGAGTTTTGCTCCAGTGCTCGCTCCGTTGTAGTGCCATGCTTTGAGAAGGCAGTGATGGTGGTACACAGTGAAAATGTAAATGAGGAGGAGATGCTGCCTGTGTCTTTTGCACGGGTAGAAATGATTCTGTTATAGAGAAATCTCCTGAAAAATATACTTGCTGACAGGGCAAAACATACCTGTGCTATAAATATCACCATTTCCATTCCTTAACATTGAGATTGCTTACAGCACATTATTATGTATTTGAAAGATTACACCTTACGTCTATGGTTACTCTTCAAGTACTTGCATTAAGCACAATACCAAATCTCGTTTTACCTTAGTCACAGTGGTAGAAAATCAGGGAAAACTCTTCATTCACTTATTCCAAGCAGAGGAATTTCTGAATACTTGTTCAGTGGTTACACAACAAAGCAGAGAGTGGAATCCATCAGGACTCGAATCAGTTTCTTTTATATATTCAGCAACCTATCTTAAAATTATATTAGTCAACACTAAACAAAGTGTGGAAACTAATAAAGGACCTGATGTTCTTTCTGTAAGCCTTACCCTCCTTGTTGCAAGGTGACCGAGTCCAGCCAGGTGAAACCTGTTTCTTCATTGCCATTCTCAACTGTGATCTTCTCAGGGGTTACTGTCAGTTTGAAATCCTGGTGTTTATTTGCAATGCCAAGTTTTCCAAAATACGTGTTTTGGGTCTTTGCATCATTATTTGCAATCTTATCACCAATGAGCTCTCCATTCACTGTGATGCCTAATGTAAAAGGAAACATCAAGTGTTGGCTCATAGACAGGACCAGCTCATGTCAAGGACCATAATGGAAATTTAACAAGTCGAGGAAACAAATGAGAGTTGAAAAATAGATCAGAAATCCCTGTGTGTGTTTGTGCCAAAGTAGACTAAAGCTCTGGGGGCTGTTGTATGGATTTCCACAAAGACAACAATCACTTTATTGAGAAAAGTTAAACATTTCCTAGAGTGCAAAGAGTCTGTGATGGGCACAAAAGCCTCTGTGCCATCGGCCTCTCTTTACCGGGCATTCCATGAACTGGCAACCTCAGGATCCCTTCATTGCTTGTACTGCTGCTCACTGAGACAAGTTATGGATCTCAGCTCTCACAGGGCTTTCAAACAAAGTTTTAAAATGGATTTTGCTCCAAGAAGCAAACGCACAGCCATGGGAGAAGTACCCTATCACTGCTACAGTAACTCCTAACAACTTTGCAGGGAATAAAGCTTACACAGCAGGAAAGAGAGAAGTTGCTTTAAACAGAAGACGCTGTTAGAAGTATCCTGATTTAGTGTAGTTCAAAAATCTACAAACTGACCTGTAACTGGGTCATTTATTAAACTCAGCACAGCACCCGGGTTTTCATTGATATTGAAACAAATGGCATCTTCTTTCTGTGGCACTGATATAATGAAGTGTGGATCTCCATCAACTGCAAAGGCAAATCACTGGTTATTTGCATAGTGATACGCAGGTTCAGCGTTCCACATGACCATGTAACCTTGTGGCAATGGAATTGCTGATGCTGGGGGCCAGCAGGAACTGGTCCCTGCACAAGCCATATGCCCTGCTTACTCCAGCCCATCCTCCAAAGGAGGGGTGGGGGTCTCAAGGATGGTGCTGCCATCTCCCCAAAGTGAAAGACGTCCTGTTTCCCTTCATCTTTCCCAGGAACATGATACATATCCTGTGTCTCTTGACCACTGCAAAATTTGGCACTTGGATTGTAGGTTCAGGATGGCCACCTCTAACTGCTGTCTGAGGGCCATGGCAACCTTACCGAGGGCAGGAAGGTGACTTGAACAGAGAACAGGCAGTTATCAACAGAAAGCCTAGCGATGGGGAGGAGGGCTAAGAAAATGGCCATAAATAATCTCAGTGGCTCAATCTTTAAAAAGCATTTAGACATGTATAAATTAAAATAGTAGCCCCTTGGAAATAAAGAATGCCTGCAGTTGTGGAAGATAAAAAAATGGCTGCAGTTGTGGAAGGGAATTACCTAAAAGTCTCAGAAGAATTAGGCAATTTAGTCTTAACTACCCTCTCTTCTGTGCTCCTTCTAAGCAGACACTACTCAAAGTACTCACCACTAGTATACCATGTGGGGTGTGTGTTATACAGGTAAGCAACTGGTGGAGCTGTAGAGTGTAAAGTAGAAAAAAAAAGTTAGGAAAATCTCACATCAAAATGGAATATTTACCCACTGTCTGCACAGTACCTGTGAGACAGCAGGAAGGCAACATGCTACGTAAATTGCTAAGCCCAACCCAGTTTTTAAGGCATGTATTCCATGGAATGACCCGTGCCCCATTTGAATCAAGCGAAGATTCATGATTGAGATACGTTTCACTTGTCATCTCAATTACTTTGAGGGTTTCCACAAGGCCCAAGTAATGTATCTGTAGGACAAATGTCTCAGACTTAAGGATTAAGCTATCAGCAAGTGAGCCCAACATCATCCATTGAAAACCTTTGAGGTTTTGACATTTGTTTTCTTCCAAAATAAAGCTAAGCCATTTCAGTGAAGACTTAAAACCATACAGAGCGAGCTGAGACTCATCTCTAGAGCAAAACTTAAATCTAACTCTCCCATTTCTAGGATTGCCCAACCAGCAATCTGAAGCCTCAGTAGCTGCCTCTCTCTCTTGAATAAAAGAGATCTTTTTTGTATAATATAAAATGATATGAGCATATTCATTTAGCCAGAGATACGGACATCAGAGTCCCTGGCTTTATGAAGTTCCAAAGGAGATGCCAAGGCAAGTCCATTCTCTGTTCTTGGAAAACAGCTTTCAGGAAAACATGGTGTTTGATGAACTGGCCTTTACCCCTGAAGAGCTATTTAGCTGAAACGTTTCCATCTGGTATTGATCAACCTTTTAAGTGCATTTTTAGCAGCAAGCAACATTTTAGCAGTGAAAAGAATTTGGTAGTATCTGTTAAAGTACAGTTCTAAAACTCAGGAAAAGGCAGTTTCTGTCACTTTGGTAATTTCCGTTGTCTGAACCGATTCCCTTTGACAGAGGCTGCTTCATTCCAAAACTGAAGATGATGACTTACCATGCATAACAGTTGTGCCAGCCTGTGCTGTGAATGAAACAAGATGTTCTTTTAGAGGGTAAGAAAGAATGAAAAACTGTCTCTCCCACTGCTTCCCACCAAAACCAGCTCCAAAATCTCGTAATTATGTGTAAACTTCTAAATATTTGAAGAAAAACTTAGTCAAAGGTGTTGATTTAGTACTGCAACACAGCAACTGTCATGAGCAGGCAGAAAGCACTCCCTACTTTTTAGCAAAAATGTTACTTCTCATCAGGCAGGTGGTCTGCTCTGTAAGGGGCTGGCACAGCCTCTTCTCCGATTTCTCTGTGCTGTCTTGTTCTAAACTCTGCTCCTGGGAACTCTGTAAGATGCACTCACCTGTTTCCACCTTCTTCTACTCCTTTTACACCTGAAGCTATGGAGGGGTGTCTGAAGAAGTGGCGGTCACAGCATCAGTGAAGCCACCTCTGCATGAGAGACCGTGCTCTGCACAGGTGCCTGGGCGGGAACAGCGCTAACCCCGCAAAGCAGCTCTGGTACTGGGCCTGAGTGCAGTGCTGGAGGGATGCTGCAGCTCTCAGAGACAGGAGCAACCACGCTGAAAATGGTATTTGCAATTGTTTTGCAGCTGAAAAGTTTTTAAATTAGTTTTAGCACATTCTTGATTTCTTCACCAAGAATTGTATGAAACTATTGCATCCTAGATCAGGTGAGTGACCCATCTCTAACCTTAGAAATACAAAGTAAATTTAATAAGAAATGTACCTACCTTCAGCTGTTTCCATGGGCAGGTAAGAAGAAAAAGGAAGGAAGAGAAATTTATAATTTCAGTTGTGTGGTTAAACAGAAAGGGTTCTGACCCTGTTAAAACATATTCTAAGAAAACAAATTAAAAACTGTTTGACAAGTCAACCAAGTATCTCCAGTATTTACAATTCCATTTCTTCCCAGTGATACAACTCAAAGTTTGTAGATCACACAGAAAGACACTAAAGTAAAAAGGCTGTTATATGGGGCAGCAAAACTGCAATTAACTATGCATATGACAAGAGAACTATTAGTAATTGTTTCATTGTTATGCTGTTTCCACATTGCTGAATGGTCCTTACTGGTTTTACTCTTTCACTGTTTTCAAGACATTTGTATCATTCTGTTGGTACTGACTGGGTGGTTCAGTAACCCTGTCTGTGAATCCACACTCTAGGGTATCTACAAATCAGTTTTCTTATGAAGCAGCAGTGTGTGGAGTATTTGCTACTTACAGCTTTATTCTTTCTATATACGAAGAGGATTTCCTTGGGAAGAGGTTCAGAAAAGGGCCTTTGGACTACAGATACCCAGAAAGGGAAAGCAAAGAGGAGAAGATCACTCTGAGTGGATGCTACTTCTCTCAGATGTTTACCTAAGTTTTTCCACCTTATGGAGACGAGCTGTAAATGTTCAAGTCATCCTGCTGAATAGTGTCTTGAATGGCAAATTAAACACAAAGTGTTTATTATGATAGTTATGAAAACCAATCCAAAATGTTATCGGCAGAATACCCAAAGGATTACCCAGAATTGAAGGCACTTGGCAATTAATCGGTTTCAGGACTTGCTCCTGTTGAAGGAAAAACCCACTAACCTCTAGTAAGCATCTCTGTTATGCTTAAATGCCTTAAGTTACTCTGCCAAATTCAGGAGCTAAGCAAGCCTTTTATCTGGAAGCCAGCAGAGAGCTCACACAGAGCCTGGGAGGAATTTTTAGAGGCACTAAGCAAAATTTTCATGAAAAAATAATGGATGCTTATAGAAGAGATTGAAAAGCCTCACTCTTGTGAGAGTGTCAGAGCTGATGAAGGAGGGAGAGGTGAGGATGGCCCAAACAGCACAGAGAGATGAGGGTAGGGTGGCTTTAGGAACCACTGGGTGGGTAGCATTTGCCTTATTTTGCTGAAGAGGTTTCACACAGGTTACAGAAAGAGGCTGAACTGTACGAAAGCCCAGTGTTTTCCTGAGCAAGGAGTTAATAATTAGCCCAAATATCAGAGGAGTTGAGAACAAATTGTGTGTGCTCAATATAATTGCCTCTCTCTCTGCAATATACATGAATGCTGTGTTCTACAGGTACAATCTCCATCCTTTTACAACCTGCTATATCCTGCGTAAGGAAGATCTCTCACAGGTTTTCCCCTTTCATGTAGAAAGATGTTACTATATCTACTCCTCAGCTGAAGAATGTAGAGAAATAGAAGAGAAAAATGATGTGAACTACACTGAATATAGCTGGATTATTAAAGTAGAACTGCTTGGGTTTTTTGATGTAATAGTTTATATATTTAGCTTAAAATACATTTCTTTTGAATTTATAGTGTTTTGCCTGTATGATTCAGTAATGAAAGCTGGCTTGATGGAAATGAGCTTTACAGTGGAAAACCAATCTTGTATAAACCATGCACAAAGTTTGGAAAGCAGATTTTTTCCGATACATGTTTAAGCTTGTGCCCCCACAAAACCCTTCCTTTAGGGGAACATCAGAGGAGCGCTTGGCTTCTCACATAAAGTGAAACTGTGAAAATGTTTATACCTTCAATGGGTTTATCAGCAATTGCATCTTGATTGTCGTTGTCTTCTGGCTTTGTTACCACCATGGATGTCAGTGGCGTTACAAACTTGTATTTAAGCGAGAGATCCAGGGCTTCGGCTGTAAGATTCTCTTTTTCTTCTCCTGTAGCTGCAATACTAAATACAGGTAGAGACTCCTGGCATCAATAATTGATAAATTACTCACTGAACTCTGGATTATGTATTGTTCTTTAAAGTGAAGTCATTTCTCTGCAGCTAATTTACCAATAAGGAATATTTGTTACAGTCTGGGAGCACCTCTGATTCCACTGGGTATCCAAGAAAAAGCAAAACCATGCTTTATAATTGCAATAATTTAAAGTTGTTTAATTTGCAACCTGAAATAGAAATACTGAGGGGTTGGGGTGGAGAATATGTTGGGGGATTTTCCTTACTGGTTTTTACGCTTTCCCATTGACACCTCAGCATGATGTGAATTTCAGGTTCACGTCCTAGAAGTTGTGCCAGTCAAAAGGCTTAACGGGTTGATAGCAAAGATGTTATTCTAGATACAGTTACCGTTTTTCCAGGAGTTGCTCGATGGTGAGATAAGCCCAGAGCCTTTCAGTGAACTCTCCAAATATGTATTCTTGTTCTTGGAAAGCTACAGCTGTTTGCTCAGCATCTTGTTGTGCAGTATATGACAGGACATCGTTTACCTGTTAGGGATACGGAAGCTGCTCTGGATCATAAGAAGCCAGGGAATTCCAGAACCTCCCAAGATCAAGGCTTCACATCTGAAAATGTTATTGAAAAGGAGTCTGGTCCTACACAGGACTTGCCCAGGAAATTGTCAGTGTTGTATCAGGGTCTCTGTTCCATTGCTTCTGTGCAGGTTCATAGTGTGTGCTATAGGATATCATGCAGTTTCCAAATTCACATGGTATTTTTGTTCATTAGAATTTGGCTACACAGGACTTAACGAACTTCTGTGATGCCAATTTCATTCAGGAACCTCTTCAAGCAGATATGCTGGCTAACTTACTAATAATACATCATTTGTATAGGAAATATACCTAATTTCATATAATATATTTAATAATAATTAGTGCACAGTGTATATGTGGTGCATATATCCAGTTCACAGTATTTACAGTAACATGATCTGTAATATGCTTGGGTTGTGTTTCTTGAGTGTCAGGGACAAATACTTTTCAAGAATCCAGATCTAGAGAGGTATTTAGATCCCTTGTTTCATACTAGAAGTAGACTGCTGTTTTAAGGGGGGGCATTTTGAATATTCAGCTGCCTTATCATAGAATCATAAAACGGTTTGGGGTTGGAAGGGACCTGATCTTCTCCATCAGTTTTCTTCACCCAGTGAAGATTAGTGTCTGTGAAACTGAACACTTGCCTCCTGAAAGAGCCAGGTAGGGTATTCAGAGACTGAAGTAAAAGAATATCTATCTGTTAGCAAAGGTCCTCCAGCCAATCACACTGCACAGTTGTCCCAGACAGCCCCTAGCACACCTGACTGAGTTAGACAAGTAACTTGCGGTTTTAAAAGCAATGGCTTTGGTACATTTAGTTTCTCTCATGCCCAGTAACCCATCCTGTCACTGCGGTAAAGACCAGCAAACATTTTCCATATTGCCAGCTTTGAACATTCAGACATCTTGTGTACCTTACTTCAGTCAAAGAGATCCATACTTACACTTTCACCTCTCACATCTACAGTCAAACTGTTCTGCTGGTTGTCTACGAGGCGTCCAGCCACCACAATCTCAGACCCATCATAGAAGTGCTTAAAACTGTTTCTAGTTAGGTCTGTTATTTCGTTTTCTGGGTAGTTCAATTCCACATCCATGAGCATGGGATTTGACACCTCATCATAAAACCCCTAAGGACAGGAAAAAAGAAGAAAGGAAAACATTTAACTAACATTTAACTGTCATTGTCTCTTTAATTCATAGGTAGATCTGTGCCCAGAAACATCCTGCCGTTCAGCAATGAAAACTACAAGTGTATTTTAGAACAAACATTTAAATATTCAGTTAAATCTTAGAGTACAAGTCTACAAATATTGGAAATGAGAAAGGATATAAAACTCTTCAGTCTCACAAAGAGAAAGGTAAAACACCTGACAACATGCTGTGGATGATGAGTTCCATCAATGTTAATCAAGAGTGACCCCAAGCTCCCTCCATTTGATAGAAATGAGAACATAAGCCAAAGGAGACTTGGTGTTTGATTTTAGCAGAGCTTGCAATGAAATCCAGTATCCACATTCTTTGATGAGTTTTTTGAATGGCTGCTATTGGAATGTGAGAACTAAAACAGGTCAGCTCTGCACTGCCTATACCTGTTCTCATGCCTTATACAACTATAAAGCGCTTCAGGAGTATGGTAAGATGCACCTGCTTTGCAGCAAGTTCCTGAAAACAACATCTGGAGCCTTTCTTTTCTGTTATCCTTCTCTTCCCTTGACATTCACTACATGGTCTGTGAGGTGTGGGAGATACAGTGACTGCAGCAATTTTGCTGCACACTGAAACAGCCTTCAGAGCCGTGATTCATGTCACCCTGTGCCAAGTTTTGAACCCTCTGCCATAGCCCACACTATCTCCCTTTTATTCTCTTTCCGCTTTCAGCTCTTACAAAGAAAGGGGAAAATTCAATGCAACTAATATTCTGATTACAGCAGACTCTTGAGTATCTCACTACCAGATTACACTTTGGGATTTTGACTGCTTCAAAGTAAGAAGGTCTGTATAGTTACCTGAATTGATGTGTATCTCACCTACTGTAAGTGGTGATTACGGTACCTGAAGCTGTAAAGCTGAATCGGAGTCAGGATAAATCCGACGGGCCAATCCATTATTCTCCAGTGCCATCTTCTCCAGGAAGTTGTAATCAACACCATAGCCAAACCCAAGATTGTATAAGGGATATCTTCCTTTTATGGCTTTTTTTACATATGCTGCAATGTCCTCAGTATTTGATACGCCTGCATCAAACCAGAAAAAGGTTGAGTTTTCTTCATAAATAGATAAAATTACCACGTTCAGATTTCTTAGGAGGCCTTCTCAAAGACTTCTTGTAATAGTATGGTGCTGTCACGCTCCACTACGAGCGTTTAAATCATGGAAACACCTGGAAGTCAAAGACAGAGGCCAATTTTAACTGAGCAGTTTTTTATTGGGTAATTCACTCTGCTATTCCATCCAACACAAACTTACCGACGTTTGGCTGGCCATCTGTTAACATGATAATTATAGAAGCACTCCTCTTGGGCACAAGGTTTCCCTCATGAGCAGCATTCAGCATATCAATTCCCCTCATTATACCACCATGTAAATTCGTCACTGCAAAGTAGGCATAGAAATTTGGTTCCAGCACAGACAGTCAAAGGAAAGGCCCGTTTTTCACTGCAGTCTGATGAGATCTCATTACAGTATGAAAATGAAAGATTTGGGTTTGGAAGCAGGGGAATGTCTTTTAGACAGAAAAGAACCTGGACTTTGGAAACATAAGGAAAAATAGATGTCATGTTCTCAGTAGATTTAAATTTTAGGAGTGTCTCATCAGCGATAAAATTAATTAATTAAATAAAAGCTATAGTGTTGTGCTCACAGACTGAATTGATAAATTAACTTAAGCAATGACCTGCTGGCAAGTTCAGTAAAGTACTTACTGCCTCTGGTGTTAATGCCCTGAACAAACATCCTTGCTTTATCCAAATTCTCAGGAGTGGCCTTGATTAATGTTTCTTTCCAGATGTGTACATCACTACCAAACAGTACAAAATTGAAGAAGTCATCTTCTTTGATGTCGTCTAAGATTTTTAGAAGTGCCTCTCTTGTCTGTAAGACAAAGATTTAACTGTATGCTTCAACAGTCAACAAAATAGGTGCTTACAGATTTGACAGGAGTCACCTCTCAGAATTTGTGTATTTTTAACTTTTACACACTACATCGTGCAAAAATTGGGAGCTTGTTCTGCCCTTGCCCAGTCTCTGTGTCTATTTCAGAGCAGCTCCAGTGAAGTGGGGCAGTTGCAGTTGAAGTCACATCTGGTAAATCCTTGTGGCTGAGGGGAAAATCTGGTCTCCCTTCAAGGAGTGTTGCTGACACTGTGGGAAGCTGGCACAGCCAGGTGAGAGCCATGGGAAACGGGTGGCTACAGCTTGGGGGAGAAGCTGGTGTGCAAGCAAGCACGGATATTTTGGTGCAGCACCAAAACCTGACAATTCTGAGCATTAGTGTAGAACGAGGAGTCCTCACTGTAAGGAGAGCTGCTCTTCCCAGAATGAACAATGCAGGTAATGCACAAAATACTGACTGAACTTTTTAATTTTGGAACCATCCAGTGCATGTGACAGCTCTCTGGAAATGTTGACTTCAAAGAGTTTTGAACTAATACCATTTATATAGAATTTTGTTCTACATTAACACTTCAAACCAGTACTTATGGCACTGAGATGTCATGGGATGAAACCACTTAGTACCACACTTAGTGAAACCATGGTAAGCCACCATGTCCCTTCTGGCACAACAGAGGCTTTTCCATGGGGACTTTATGGTAATATATTAACTTACCTGTTCCATTTCTCTTCCGGCCATTGAACCACTAATATCTATTATGAAAATAACATTCTTGGGCAACTTTGGAAGATTTGTTGGTGCAAAGAAGTGTACAAAGTAGCCATTGACAATCTGAAAAATAAAACATAAAAACCAAAACCAAACAAACCAAAAAACCCCAAAACTTTTGTGTATTATAAAAATAGAATGAATAAAGACAAAATTACTTTCATTTAGTGTCAGCTCATCAGTGGACTCATGGGCTTTAGTGGCCCTGACCAGTCTCACCTCTCTCCATCAGGCCAGGAGTTTCATTTAAGCACAAGCCTTGCCTGAGCTACACTGTAAGAATGCCTGTCTCCAGCTGTGTCCCAGCCAGACCTGTTCCTGTCCATGGACTCCACCGGTTTAGATCCGATCCTGCGACTGACTTCCCACCTTGACCTCGGGCTGCTTCACCACCACAAACTTGTCTGATGACCTGGACTCTCAGCTGAATGTGACAACCATCTCTGGGTCTGCCTTGCTCAGGTACTGTGAGGGGTGAGCTGGTGGCTGGTAAAGCCTCTGTGCTGTCACACTTAGGTCCTTGTCCTTTAGGGACCAGCTGGCCCTCGCCACTCCCTGACCTTTCCTATGCAAGCTTAAGGTGTTCAACAGTTCCAAATTTCCAGCTGTCAGATTTACCTGCAAGTTATTTGGAGTTGTTCTCTTCACGTCATATCTTACAGTAAAATCCCCATCCAAGAGGGACTGTGAGCAATTTGCACAAGTTCGCTGCTGATCAAGAGTTGGCTTAAAAGAGATGTGCCCCTGAAAAGAAAAGCCTTCATTAGATCTCAGCTTTAGTAGCTGAAACATCGAGCACAAAGAAGTTTGCATTTTTGTAAAACTGTTTTAGTTATATTCACAGATGTGAGAATAATCTGTATTATCAGGTTAAGTGTTAGCTTCCCTCCATATTTATATACTTATTGATGGGTAACTGGTACTTGAAGGCTGCTATCTAGGGCTTGCTTCATAGGCTTACTTCCCTGCCTTCCTTGGTTCAGCTCTCCACTCTGAATGACACCTTTGCCTGTTGGGGCAGTTTATATTTTAATCCTTAGCAATTCTGCCACCTCCATACATGAGAAAACTGATTGTTGCTGACTCACTTCTCTAAGAAATACTCTTATTGGTAGCCAGGTTTCCAGCTGCTGCTCTGGACCAAGGCCTTCTGGTTTGGGGACCGTACCATACTAACAGCTTTGTGGCTTCTCAACTGCAGGGAGAGGGCCTTCAACTTGGCTGGAATTCAGAGCTCTTGTGCACAGACCAACCTTTGCTACATTTTCTCTTTTCTTTTCCTCTCCCCTGTCGGTAGCCACTCCCACACTTCTGCACTGACACTGATTTCAGAATTGTAACTGTAATAAATAACTATAAATGCAGCCATCATTGTACCTTTTTCTCCGAAAAAGTTTTCTTAATGACATTTTGTAGCTCATTGGTGATGAATGTGCCTTCTGCTTCCAGGTCAGTGATACCCTGGGGCTCAAAGATACTTACTTCAATCTGAAACATTAATCGAAATATTCTTGTCATTGATTACCCCACAATATTTCAAGTTTTATCAATATATACAATTTATATCAATTATATACATTTATCACTTATATCAATATATATCAACTTAGAACAATACATCACGTTAAAAACAAAGCTAGAAACAAATAAACCTTAATAGAAATATAACTTGTTTGAAAGCCAGATACCAAAACTTTGTGAGATGTCAATAAATGCTCAAGTCATTGAAAAATATAACCCAGCCCTTAGCTGTGAGTTGTGCTCCACTTCAACCTGTATCTCAGTATGTCTTCTGTCATAGCATGTTCAAAATAATGCTGCATAAACTCTTGCAGGTGCTGACTTCTGTAAGGATTTTTATGCAGTTTTCCACAGAGCAGGGCTTTAGTGAGGCAGAAAAGAGTGATTAAAAACAGGTTTTGGCACACAAAAGCTACAGTATTCTAGCATGCAAGATATGTATCAGTGTCATTTAAGATGAGGTAGCTTCATAGTGGTGTGAGAAAGGTATAGTTCATGCTATAAAGGCGTTTAGAAAAGCAATTAGTGTTTTATTTTACCCCCAGACATCGTAATGGCTTTTTCAGGTTTCCATACAGCTTTTCTTTTGGAGCTTAGTTGCTGAGCCCATTTGTCAGGCTTACAAATAAAAACCAGCACTCAAGCATACTGGTGTGGACTCCCCATGTGAGTCATTAGAAATATTATCTTGGGCTTTACCTCACCTGTGCCGCCATGGGAATGACCACGGCACTCCCCTGTCAACAGATGTACAGAATTTCATCCTCTCTTTAAGTTACAGAATAATTTGATGCAGTTTACCATTTACCTCAAAATTTTTGACAAGCTGCTTTGGTTTTACTTTGATGAACATCTCATATTTTCCAAACTGTCGCTTCAGCAGTTCCTCGTACGCGAGTTCAAAAGTGACTTTACTGGCTGCTGCAACGTTGACTGAAACGGTGAATTTTTCTGTTTTTCTTCCTGAAGCTCTGCATTTAGGTGGGTAAGAAAAAAACATCTTTATCCTCTTTCTTGGTATTTATTTTGTGAGTTGGTGGAGTAGGATTTTCAAAAAGGAGTAAAACAAGGATGGGAATTTTGATCTATTGCTAAATTAATAGTCAAACTGTTGACTTTATTCAAGTTTCCCAGTGAGCTTAATCCCAGAACAGGTCAGTGAAAGCTGCAGAGTCTTTCTAGAATTGCAGATACGGCCTGCATAACCAGAATTTCTATTTTCTTTTTATAATTTACACTACAGTAACTCTAACTTAACGACTGGGTTTTGGTCCTGTAAAAAAGACCAAAAAAACCCCAAACAACACTTCAGAAATATGCCAGAACAAAGTCTTTTCCAACCTCACAGCTTGCTAAGGGATGATGGTGTGGAAGCCACACAAGACGTCATTCTTACTTGACGAGACCAGCAGTCTGTCCCTTTGAAACAGCCTTCTCATATTGCTTTTTTGCCACTTCTTTTTCCTTTATAGTTCCAGGATATGTGACACCATCAATGGTCCTGCAGATGAAAAAGTCCTAGTTTAGCTGAATGATTTGCACCAACACATGAAAACTTACTGTAGGCAATTCCTGTTTATTGATTGGTTTGCAGAAAAAGCTCTTTGAGAATTTTGATATTACTAGGACTTGAGCATTTGCACTCAAGTTAGTATTCTCAGTGAATTTAGCTGGAATGAAGAGCTCTGTGCTTCCTATCTTAAGACAATCTAAACCAATTTTTATGTTGATAATGAATTAGGTAAAAACTGGGATGACAGCAACGCTGCTTCAAACTGCTGTATTCCTACTCTTCAGCAGCTTGACCACCTCGTCTCATGTAATGGCAAGGTGACTCTGGATGAAGCTCATCTGCCCAAATGTAGCTGTCTACAGTGAACATTTCATCCTTGGGCTCCTTACACCATTAAACAGGCATTTCTCAGAGGGGATCCAGCTTGTCTTGTAGTAAAAGTTGTAGCATGCACTACAAGCAGTTCTGCCCCCAAAGCTGCTGTTTCTTTTCACTGAAAATGAAACTGGCACAGTGTGGTTAGCAGAGGTGGGTGTGTTTAAACTGCATTAGACTGCATAACGCCATCAGAATTGCATATTATTGCAACTAAAGGTAAAAATGTAAAGGAATACTTCCATTGCCTGTATTTCATTCGAATATGATTTTTAAAGGAAAAGATGAATTAAGCTATAATGCCATCAGGGAAATTAAGTAATGGAACTTTTCTGGTGTGATAACACCAGAGTAAGCGCAAGGTATTTCTGAAAAGGTGAATGGATCTCCAGAGATGATCCCCCATTCTCTAAGGTCCATGATGATGAATAAAAATAATTGAAAATTAGTGATCTTTTGTATAGATGCACCAACGTTTG
Organism: Jacana jacana; assembly: GCA_013400555.1. Taxonomy (NCBI): domain Eukaryota; kingdom Metazoa; phylum Chordata; class Aves; order Charadriiformes; family Jacanidae; genus Jacana; species Jacana jacana. Next base: position 34,350 of record VZTM01016202.1, on the reverse strand, counting down.
CCTTACTCCACATATCCTGCATGGTAAGATAATAGTACCGGAAAATTATCCAGGAGGAACTTAGAAATCTATCAGAATGGCAAAGTGAAAATGAACATTTGGGTTCAGTTTCTCCCAGTGGCATTTGCAGAGAGAGTATCATAAAGATCACACACATGCTGAAGTTGGTAATAAAGGCTGTCTTAGGGAGTTCAACATCAAAGAAGACTTCTTTGTGCACATTTCCACGATTGACAGCTCGACTGGTGACGACGTTGTGGGCAAACCGGGAAGTTACTTTACTATCAATTTTCATGCTATAGATTTCTATCCCATTGACAGCCTGTAGATTGAAAAATAAAAGAAGAAAAGGGCGAGCTGTTACAGTGATGTCTATGTTAATCAGCCATAATCTGATTTTTAAAAAGAAATCATGGCAGCACATTTTATCACTCCAAAGCAAAACAGGAAAGACCTAATCATAAGAACTGGAGCACAGCTGTGTTTGCTTGGATATCTATCCCGCTGCCATCCCGGCTGTCCCACAAGTTGGAACTGTAGCCTCTTTCACAAAGTAACTATTTCCACAGCACAGACACTGCCATTGTAAGAATCAGGCTTTTTCTCTATTGAAATTGCAACTTTTGCTTATGATCAGTCAAAGAGCACAAGGACTTATGCTGCCTCACTGTATTAGTGAGTGTAATTAGCAGTTGAGTGAATGACTTCGAGAACAGGGATGTAAGCCATCATCTTTTTTAAAAATAGACCTAAACAATTGCAGAAGGTTCAAATTCCATTATATATTATTCTCAACTTCCTCACAACTGGGGCTCATTCTTCTTTAGACAAGGAAATGGGTAAGGCAATGCATACTTTCTTTGAATGCTGAGCTATAAGGTTGCTGGGAACTATATGAGAGCATCAGTAACAGCAGATGAGACTCCTCAGGCAACTCCACAACAACAAGATCAGCTTCCTGCAGCAAAACCAGCACCAGAAAGACTCTTAGAGTTCTTATGGTTGGCCTGATCTCTGGTTGATTAAGAAGGTCCCCAAACTATCAAAGCATTTGCGCATTGCTGAAGTGGTGTCCAAGTGCCAAGGGGAATCGGCATCAGAGATGAAGTTTCTTGCCTTCCTTAGAAATAGCTACAACATCAAATAAAAGTAAAAATCAAGCCAACGTAGAAAGGATGCCTGTTAGAGATACAGAAGTGACTTCAAACAGGCTTTGCTATTTTTTCAAATGCAAGGTTAAAAATAATTTGTTCATTTTCTTTCCCTGTGCAGGAGTTTCCCTCAGAGCTTGAAAAGGAACTGCCTAGTTAGTCCTGCTGCCTAAACCCATCAACTCCAGTCTACTCCCCTCGTCAATACGCTCAGAAATACCCATTTGCTCAGACTGGACTCCCAGAAACAAGTTCTGAACACAGCAAGAATATTCTTGTCACTATAAATCTTTCTCAGTAACCGACCAAGGCTTACTCACCAAGTCATTGTCGGCATTTCGCTTCTGCAAAGAGAAAAAAACAAGGAAAAAAAAAACATGAGTAAGGTAGGAAAGCTGCATTTAGAAATAAATCACTTAGCACCTAACTTCTGCTTCCCAGTCAAAAGTAGCTGGTTGGGAGAAGGAAGGCTTGAGAAATAATAAACTGAAGTAAATTTGAGGGAAGAGCGAGCCAGGCATCTGAGGAGGCTACAATCACCAGGTTTGGTGAATCTTTTGGTTTTCATCTGATGCTACTGCACCTCAAACCCTGTGGGTTTGAAAGGGAAGTTAAACTTTGAATGTTGCTGATTTGTATTTGCTGAAGTGACACAAGAAGGTATTATCTTCTTGCAAAAAATTATAAAACAATCATGAACTACCTGAGCGATGAGAGGAGAGTGAGAGGAAAAGAGGCTTGAATGCTTAGTGCCATTTAGATTTAAATGTCATTGAAAGTAAAAAACAGGCTAAAATCTGATGAATGTGGCTTTCTCGAGTATAGGTTGGCTGTGTGGTGACATCACAGTTAAAGCAGAATGCCTTGTTCTGAGGGTGACATCATTTTCTTGGGAATTCCTGGTTCTGGGTCCTGTGGTACATATTTTGGGGAATTCCTGGTTCTGGGTCCCGTGGTACATAATTTGACTGTTATAACAAGTTCTCCGTTGGAAGAAAGAAGGGGGTTGTATCAAACTTTGGAAAAACAGTTTGCATGTGGGTTTTTTCCCCAGTCACACCCACATCCGAAATCTTTGGCAGAGCCATCCTTATGCTCATTCAGACTTACTCCTACATGATTCCCGTTTCACCCCCACAGCCTCTCATTCGAAGATGAACAGGTAAGATGGTAATTCAGCAGGCTCACAGGGAGGAGAGGCCATCACTACGAAAGGCTGCTTTGGAGGGGAAAAAAAAAGAGCTGCTATGGGTTTTTTTGGCGTATTTGCTCCTAGAATAGGTGGAAATATCAGAAGCTCCACAAAAATACCATGTGCTCTCCTCTGAAAAAGAGCAGGCCTCAAACATACTTGCTGAATCACGTTAAAATAACAGCTTGTGTAACTCAGTTCCCGTCAATTTGGCTG
>VZTM01016202.1:0-23803 GCA_013400555.1 Jacana jacana | reverse complement strand
GTTTATAAATCTGTAAAGGGTGAGTGTCAGGAGGATGGAGCCAGGCTCTTCTCAGTGACATCTAATGATAGGACAAGGGGCAATGGGTGCAAGCTGGAACAGAGGAGGTTCCACTTGAATATGAGGAAAAGCTTCTTCACAGTGAGGGTGACTGAACCCTGGCAGGGGCTGCCCAGGGAGGTTGTGGAGTCTCCTTCTCTGGAGACATTCAAAACTCGCCTGGACATGTTCCTGTATGACCTGCTCTAGGTGTTCCTGCTCTGGCAGGGGGATTGGACTAGATGATCTTTCAAGGTCCCTTCCAATCCCTGAGATTCTGTGATTCTGTGAAAACGACGAGGTACTGTTGATTCCTGCGTAATTGGTTCCCTCCTTGGGGGTGGGGGGTGTCTTCCTCAGTGCTCATTAATGAGTGCTGGACTAAATCAGTAGGGGCAGCCTGGGACTCAGGCACCCTAAACAATTGCCAAGGACACTGAAATTGGGTGAGTAAAAATTTTTTTATATATTTCAATTTTAAAGCTTTCAGGTAAGAGAGGGGTCAGGTGTGTACCATGGCGGGGTTGTTCCATGGAATCCCTGAAAGTGATTGCCACAAAATTTACATCAGGAAAGGGCCCAGGTCAGACATAAATGTGGTGCTGTGCGTGGTGACCATGTGCTATAGATTATATTGTCTCAGCTTCAGGTGTATTTTTGCTAAAACCTGAAATTCCATAGATACTCATTTGAGGTAATACATATTGGGGAAGCCTCTAACATTCATATGTAAATGTATATATGTAAATGTAAATAGCTTTCATAGGTAGTTTTAAAAAAATCTAAACCCATCTTCTAGAATAAAATAAATCTAGGAATAAGCATAAGATCTTTTGACTCTTTCAGTTTGAGTCTCTATTTCCCTATAAGAGTTCATTTCTTCTTCAATAAGTTTAAGCTAGCGCATGCAGAAACTCATAAATGCAGCAGATAGTTTTAAGGCATGTTTAAAAAAATAAAGTACATCTACTTTCAGGTTTTTGATACAGTATTTTTTCAATGTGCCCATAACTGTGCCAGTCTTCCATCTGCATCTCTACTTGCTATATTTCTTTTCCTGATACAAGCTTTTTTCCCTGTTCTCCTGTACCTCACTGTTTTATAGACTTTTGTACAAAATTATTAATCCCAAGTCAATTCTGCCTTAAGAATCTTCTGCCAGGTACAAGAATTTTAGGGAAAGAATGAATAGATCTAAAAAGCTCAGCAGCATCATTTGTTCTGTTCAGAAATTCAACTCTATTATGTATTTCTTGTGAGTATGACAATGGGGAATTTGTAATCTGAGCCTTGAAAGAGATTGTAACAACATTTTTGGTCTTCAAATACGTGATTGGTGTTTGCCAAACTTGGGAGATGTTATTTCTTGCGTTTCTTTGTTTTTAAAAAGAACACACTTTCATTTCTGAGGAAGTGAAAGGAAAAGACCGTTTTTATTTAAAATAAAATGAAAGGACTTGGGTCTGGTTTTCTTGCAGAGAGCCAATAAATCTAGCCAGGTGACTTTTATCCCAGACATCCATTGTCATTTTTGGCATGTGGCTGCATACTTCCCTTAATGTTACTGCATTTTAAAGTTACTACTGAAATGGCCTGTTGTGAGAGTAACCGTGATGCGCAAACAGGTATTTCAGGCTTAAGAGATGAATGATAGACACAAATTTAAAATGAGAGTGGGGGAAAAAAAATGTGAACATTAGTCAAAAGAAAGCAAAACACCACAGAATTTGGGCAGAGTTTTGTTCAGGTAGCTGAATAGATTAGGCACATCTGTTCCATTTTTATGGTGTAATGGTAGAAATGATGTATAACTACCAGACAAACTGCAGTCTCTATACTGATCACTGTGTGCTGTTTTAAAATACTTTTTTCCCTTTAGATTTGGGGAATTTCCTAGGGCTTCTGCGTCCGTACTTTCATCTCTCATTAGACACCTTGCAATTTCTTTTACAGTATGTCATCAAGAAGTTAAACCTTAAAAATGCTTCCAACCGGGAGAGGAGAGCAGCAGAACAAGAGGCACAGCTGTTATCCCAGCTGAAACACCCGAACATAGTCACCTACAGAGAGTCCTGGCAGGGGGAAGATGGGCTGTTGTACATTGTGATGGGCTTCTGCGAGGGAGGAGATCTCTACCACAAACTCAAAGAGCAGAAGGGCAAACTTCTGCCTGAGAATCAGGTGGTGGAGTGGTTTGTCCAGATTGCCATGGCACTGCAGGTAAAATAAAGTGTAACTTTGTCACCTTCAGATAGAAATTTAGTTTGGCTCTTTCTCGTTTAAAAATTCCAGTTAGGCTGCAGACTTTGAATTCCAATTAGCGTCTACACCCAAAGGTTATTAGTATTAAAAATGTTCACAGGTTATTGCAGTCAAATTAACTGTTTTGGGTAAGAAACTGCTATCGTATTTTATGTTGACATCTCTGTATCACAGCAGGCAGTGATAACCTCCAGGGTGGTTGCAGTTCTAGTCTGAAACACTTCTCTGCTTTGAAAGTTTAGATTGAATTTACAAAATAGAGGTTGGTTGGTTTGGTTGGTTTTAAAGCAAATTATGTTGGAAGCTTTTTTGCGTGCTGTGGTTCTGTTTGTGCATTTTAATGGTAAATTCAGACTACTAATTCCTAATTTCTGTTAAATCTTACCTTCCTCTGGGGAAATTCACTAATTGGAGGTTATCTAACTTCAGAGGGACTTGCTTTAGTAATATAAATGTCAACACTAAGAAATAAGAACTTGGGCAGAAGTTTCTACTTTAAGGTTGCCTGTTGTGATCAGACATACACAAGTTCTGCCCAGTTCTTGTTTGTTATGAGACTAATTTTATTCCCTGTTTACACAAAGCTCAAATTGTATTTTCTGCTGAAATTTTATACTTAAGACTAAGAAATGAATGTCCTGAAATGGAGGCAGTACAAAGTGAGTTAAAGTCTGGGCCTTAACAATACATTCTTATTTCCTTTTTTCTGCTGGCTTGCCAGAGCCACACAGGGAGATTTTGCTAAATCAGTGCCAGGTTTGGGGTTCCTGTCTGTATTGGTCACTCTCAGTGTCAATTCAGTAGCAGTGTCTTTAGCAGGGGGGCTTCTGACTCCAGTAGTGACGGATGTGTCTTTTCTGTGTTTGTATATTCCTCTTTGACTTGTGTAATGTGATTTTACTTTTCAGTGCAGAAGAACCAATTAGGAGTTACTTAACGCTATTTTATGGTTTCCCCCCCCCCAGTATTTACATGAGAAGCACATTCTGCACAGAGATCTTAAAACACAGAATGTTTTTCTGACCCGAACAAACATAATCAAAGTGGGTGACCTGGGAATAGCCAGGGTGCTGGAAAACCAGTCTGACATGGCCAGCACTCTCATAGGCACACCGTACTACATGAGCCCCGAACTCTTTTCTAACAAGCCCTACAACTACAAGGTAGAGTATGTTAAAGCAAATGTAATTTCTGCTTCATTGGAAAACTTTCTTTGTTTGAGAACTTTACAAGCTTATCTGTTGTTTATAAATTATTACTGCTTCTAGCTCTTTTTAATGTCCCCAGAGACCAAAAAGGAAAATGGGAGAAATTTGCAGGGACCTTTGTTTCTGGAGGTTTCCTGGGCTGCGTAGGGAAGAGTGTGGCTAGTAGGTCAAGGGAGGTTGTTTTTCCCCTCTGCATTGGTGAGGCCACGACTGGAATACTGCATCCAGTTCTGGGCTCCCCAGTTCAAGGGAGACAGGGAACTACTGGGGAGAGTCCGGAGTAGGGCAGCAAAGATGATTAAGGGATTGGAGCATCTGCCTGATGAGGAAAGGCTGGGAGAGCTGGGACTCTTTAGCNGTGCTGCAGTAGGTGGGAATTGAAAGTGCGTGATAAGTTACCACAGCCAAGGTGTTGAGAGCACTGCCTGTACCTACCGCAGCTCCCAGTGTAAACAACCGTATCTGTCCATGTTAGATAGCGGTATTTTCTCACTGTGTTATCTAACAGACAGGAAGCTTTATACTCACAAGTCTGCGTTAGACATAACAGCAGCATAAAAAAACAGTAGAGAAATAAGCAGTGTTGCTGTGAATTTAAAATATAATAAAATAAAGCAAATGTGCTCTTTTGTACCTGTTCAGCACTTGCCACAAACCACAAACACCTCAAATACGAGTATTTACAATGAGCAAGAGCTGAGGGGAAACTCTTCTTCCAATGAAAAATAATAAAAAAATCATTTGCCTCTCAGAACCAGTGTTGCACTGAAGAAAACAAAGATAACCCCTTACGAACAGCAACTTTCTACACTTCTTTTCAGAAAAATCTGATGATACTTGGAATAAAATAATTCAGTTGATCAAAATTAAAAAACAAAAGAGTAAGACTGAAGCCAAAAGTTGGCAATGGAGTTTGGTCTTAGTTTACTGTCATTTAAGGCCTCTTTGAAAGCAGATGACTAAGTCTGGAGATAAAAGTTAATAAAAAGTTCCCAAACCTTTTTTTTCTCCCCTTTTTTCAGTCAGATGTTTGGGCACTGGGCTGCTGCGTTTATGAAATGGCTACACTGAAACATGCCTTTAATGCCAAAGACATGAACTCTTTGGTTTATCGAATTATTGAAGGAAAGGTAAAAACCTCTAAACTGTTTTTATCTGTGCTTGGATTTTCTGTCTGGAAGTTAAGATTATCTTTTCCAATCAGAAATGTTGCCTGGTGTTTAAAATATTTTACATGTTACACACACCATCATCTATGTTTTAAGACTGATACTCCGTGGCAGTACATGATGTCATATCTGACCCAGGGAGTTATTAATTTGTGGGTGTTGCTGGAATGACTTGTAAGCATTTTGTGTAACTAGTCTATTGATTGAGGAGACTTACTTTCTTAATTTGCTTGTGGTTTAAACATTGTGAAAAGAATTAAATCACTCTCCATGTGAGGCCGTTTTCCTGTTAGGTAAGACTAGCTTATTTAAGAGTCTTCTCTTGCTTTGGCATATAATGACTTTAATGTGGTTTTTTATATATATATATATATATGCTTTTTTAAGCCTATTCACAAAACTTTAACTGCTGGTATTAATAAAAAGTTACAAACAGTTCTTAGACCAAACACTTAGAATTTCTATATTCTGTTTGATGTTAAGCACTTGGGTACCTTTCAGTAGATGAACAATACAAAGTAGGTTGCTAAATAAAACTGTCCTACAGAAATAATCTAGCAGTGGCCCCTATTGACAAGTATGTTAAATAATACCAGACTTCCCTTTCCTTCTACAGCTGCCACCCATGCCAAAGGATTACAGCCCACAGTTGGTAGAAATAATACGAACCATGCTCAGTAAAAAACCTGAGGAGAGACCCAGCGTGAAGAGCATACTACGACAGCCATATATCAAGCACCAAATTTCTTTGTTTTTAGAAGCCACAAAAGCGTAAGATATCTTCATTTGAGTGATTCTGTGCAAAATATTCGTGTTACTGTGGTCTTTGTTTTACAGCTTTTCCCATTTTTTTAGCAGGATGAAATTAGTTTTGTTATGTGCAGTTACAAGGATGTAGGAGTTTCTTTAGTTTCTTTAAGAAATAGGTGGAAATCTAAAGGAAGGGAAACTAGGCTTTATTTCTGCAAGTGCAGAATAAAACTACAATGGTTAGGATTGCACAGCTTACTCAGACAGTGAAAAAGAGGAAAAAAAAGCAGCACCGGTATTTTCAAGGAAGTGACAAGAAATACACATCTTTCCCTACGGTTCCTTAAGGTCGTTTATCATCTCAGAGTTTTAATACCGGGTTCCTTTTGATAGTCACTGATACAATTATTTTTCTTTGTTAGCTTTAGTCAATTATTTTACTGCTTTCAGACAGGCCTGATCTTGGTGCTATGCAGAATGAGCAGTCACTGGCAGAGTCTGAACGGTGTTTTTAAGCTCCTTTTATAGAGATGAAAATGAGTATGTTGTGCACAGTCTGTTGAAAAGTGCAGTATCTTACACTGGCTGTAACCTGTTTAGGGGAGTAGATTTTTTTTTTATTGGTATAATCTGAAGAAGTGTCTTAAGGGCTTGTTGATGGTGATTGAATGAACAACTTCTATTTTCTTTCCAGGAAAGCAGCCAGAAGTCATAAGAAAACAGTAAATTCTAAACCTAAAGATCCTTGTTGTGTGGTCTCAGTGAAGAATGAATCCCATGTAACACACCAGAACCACTCCTTTGAGCAAGCCTGGAAATACAGTGTTGTGAGATATACACATTTTTTTCTTTTAAAAAACCAAAATCAACAAAACCCATTTTCTTTTCCTAGAGAAAAAAACTGTTTTATAAGTGCCTTGAGCATTTGTGAGAGCATAGATGTAATTCCTAGCAATGTGTGAAATTCATATTTAGGAAGGAATTGTGTTTAGGTAACAATGGAAATAAAAAAAAAAACCAGCTGTGGATCAGTAAAACTAATTGAAATGTCTTAACTCTAAGAAGTTAACTAAACAACATCTGGTTTTTCATTTCTGGGGCACTGTGAATTACTCATGGAGTATTGGAGGTCAAGTATTTTTTCAAATATTTGATGACAAGTGGTAATAATTTTAAAATATGTTTTTGACTGGGAAAAAATGATCATAGGTACAAGCAAAAATTGTTTGTTGTTGGAAATCTTTACAGTGGATTACAAATCCTTTGTAATGGTTAATCTTGTGCATGCTTTTTATTCTCTGTAATGAGTCTGCTGTTGTGGGTTTAAGCTTTCAGTGCTGAAATACTGAATGTTGGTGTTTGTTGGCTCCTCCCTTATGGAAGAGCCAAGGGAGAACAACTTTTGTCATGGTCCTGGTAAAAAGTAGGTGTACTACATGTGTATAAATCCATGCCTGCAAGATGTCGTTTGCAGAGGCAGCCTGTATCTCCTGAAGAATGAACGCTGTGGGTTTTTTGGGGCTCTTAATCTGTAATTGATCATAATTCCATTGCAGTTTATGTACTCTGCTGTGTTAATGATTTTCTGTTGTGGTCTAACCCCAGCCGGCAGCTGGAACCACGCAGCTGCTCGTTCACTCCCCCCAGTTGTGATGGGGGAGAGAATCGGAAGAGAGTGAGAAAACTATCTCAGATTGGGAATGAATACAGTTTAATAGGTAGAGTAAAAGCTGTGCATGCAAGCGAAGCAGAACAAGGAATTCATTCACTGCTTCCCATGGGCAGGCAGGTGTCCAGCCATCTCCAGGAAAGCAGGGCTCCATCACATGTAACGGTGACTTAGGAAGACAAACACCGTTGCTCCAAACATCCCCTCCCTTCCTGCTCCTTCCCCAGCTTTATATACTGAGCATGGTATGTCATGGTATGGAATATCCCTTTGGTCATTTGGGGTCGGCTATCCTGGCTGTGTCTCCTCCCAATTCCTTTTACCCTTTTAAGTCTGCTGGCAAGGTGATATGGGAAGCAGAAAAGGCCTTGATTGTTTAGTGATGACCAAAACTATCAGTGTGCTATCAACACTATTCCTCATTCCAAATCCAAGCCATAGTACTATACCAGCCGCTAGCAAGAACGTTAACTCCACCCCAGCCGAAACCAGGACATTTTCCTTTGGTGTTTGGAGTATTCTTTCATATGTGCATAATACCCAAAAAGTAATTCAGTTTTTGGTCTTCCTTTAAACTCTAGAATGAAGAAAACTGTGTTATCAAATATAAGGCCACCAAATTGTGTCCCTCAGAGAAACCAGCTGTTGAGTTGGAAAGAAAACCAAGCAATAAGGATTTGAACAACCTGGAAGACTCCTTAGCTACAGTTAGTGAAGTGAATATTGATTTCTTACCATCTGAAAAGATGAAGAACAGAAGTGAGAAGTGTGGAAGTGAGCATATTCCAGAGAATAATAAAGCAAAGCACTTAAATATTCCAGGGAATTCTAAAATAACATCCAGTAGCCCACCAGTTCAGGAAGATGGACAACAGCAAAGAGCAAAGCAAGCTTTTAAAGCTGAAAATATTGAGTCTGAGCAGTCTTCTGTTGATGGTACAGAAGAACACAGTGACACTTTGAAACTCCTGCAGCCTGTATCAAAAGACCAAAAGCAACCCAATCTGGTAATGTGCTTGTGCTTACTTGAAATAGACTTTGAAGTAGATTTAACTAATGGCCAGCTCTTAAAATTTGAAGAGTTGCTGCATGTGTTCTTCTGTTGGCATAGGGTGCTAATGATATAATTATTGAGATGTTTAAATAGTTAGAAGCCTTGGCTTCAGATTTGCAAAGGCAACATGGTAAAGTGGTCTTAAACTTTTATCTAGATGATGGAAATTCTGTTTTTACAGAATTTTCCAGGTGAGATGAGAAATGGCAGAGTTTTTTAACTTCTTTATTCTATGTTCTAAATAGGCCTGGCTAATATCAAGCTGGTCCTGGTATGGATAGGGAGCTAACAGGTTATGGTTGTCTTTTCATTATGTTTTGGTCTACAGTGTGATATTTGTACACACTTTTCTAATGAGAAATCATTATCTATTGTAGAGCTTGGATTCTACTGAAAAGCTACTAGCACCCTTTGTTCCTGTTGTAGTTCAAGTAAGTGCCCTTTGAAGTTTTAGTAGCTTAAAAGCATTGGTACAGCAGCTGTTTTTTCTGTCTGTCAGGAGTTTATTGCAGTTGTAACTGTGCTAAGGTGGATGCTGTGCAAATAGTAAAGTGGCCTGTGTTGATTTTTTTTTTGAAGTGTGTATGTGTAAATCGGGAAATGGCACGTCTACATTTTTCAAAAATACTTTTCCTTACTAGGATGGTGTCTGTCCTGGAGCTTTGGGAAGTGCTCGGGAAAAAATGACCTCCCACTTACAGCCTCGCAGTTCGGTCAGTGAACCCTCTCTTTCACGGCAGCGGCGGCAGAAGAAGAGAGAGATAGCTGAAGGCTGTTCAGAGAAAGTACAGACACTCAAACAATTCTCCTCTTTCCTTTAAGACTCCTGCATTTTTTTCACTCTTCAAAAATGGGCCCTGTTGTGGGTGTTTGTTGTTTTTTTAAAGATGGGGGTTTTATGCTGTTCTTGTTTCATGTGTATCTATGTGACTTCACTGATAACAAACTGCAGAACAGTCAAGGTGTCCTTTCGAAGCCATCCATGTAAATCCATGAAGATGTCAGTAACCCTCACAGGTGTGAGGTGGGTGTGCTGGATGGGCACAAGGAAACTGTGAACTGTGGGCTTGGCTGCACTACAGGCTTCTCTAGCAATTTCTATCGGGGCTTCTCACTGTGACTACAAAATAGCAGTACTTTTCCTGACTGTTGTGGATAAGGCTGCTTGTAGCACGTAGTAAATAACTAGTATTTTAGAACAGACATGTGTAATGTCTGCCTTGAGCTTATGAACTTGAGGCGTGAACATGAGGTAGGGCTACTGTCAGTGCTTCCACACTGAGCAGAGATTTCTCTGGGGAAAGGCATCAGCCACCAGCTCTGTGAGGATAGAGAAGAGTGTGATTGGTTTTCAGTATGATACCTTATTTTCTCTTGGTTTTTGCTGTTTGAAGGTGGGGACAGTCGTTGCAAAAGCATTGGCTGAAAAATAGCCTGGGAGGAAGGGGACAAGGTGTAGAGATGGGGAGAAGGGAAGTGGATGCAAGCTGAGGGAGGGATAAAGTTGGAAGGTGTGATGACGTTACAGCAGGATCCAAAACCTCTGGCATCTAGCCCTACAGTGCAAGATTATTTCCTAGATTGTAGAATACTGTAACTTTTAATTTAAAAAAGTGTAAATTCTTGCTTCCTTCTTTTTCAAGTTCAGAGCAGCTGCTCCTCGGCCTTTACCTCTTCCTTCTGAGGTGAATGCAAAGACAGCACAGAGGTGTGCAGAGCACCATCCTGCTGAAGTCTCTGAGTCTGTAAATAGCACCAAAACCAGCCAAGCTGCCATTTCAAAGGTTAGTGCTGAATACTGCATCAGCTTAGTTTTGTCTCTTGTTCCTTCTGAGCAGCTTTTTCTCGGAGTGTATGCAGAGTGAGTAAAGAAATGTATAGTAGCTTCCTGCCTAACGGGAGTCCTCTCAAGCGCCTGGACAGTGTAGGATGAGACGTTGCCTCGCTGAACCAGGGAGGCCAGAAGCTCCTTTTCTAGGGTGTGTATTAATCTCATTGACCAGGACTGGATTGCAGTAAATACTAAGTGTTTGTTAGATGATCAAGGTCTACTCTAACAGCTCTCTTCCATGTCAGTTGAAAATGTTTTTTCGCTTTAGAGGTGATAACAAAAGCCCCTCTGACAATTGCTAATTAATATCCAATTATCTTCTGAAGGAGCGGCCCTTGTCAGCAAGAGAAAGAAGGAGGCTGAAACAGTCTCAGGAGGAGATGTTCCCTTCTGGTAATTTTTTTTGTTTGCATGTTGCCATTCTATGTGTAAAGAGGCAAATAACTTCTTTGTGAAGAAATTATAACTTCTGTCTGTTCTTCACTAACACCTTCAGAAAGGGGTTTAGTTCTGTGTCAACTAAAATTTCCTGTTATCATGTCTGTGTGTTTCTGCTTCTTACTCAGTGATGTTCAATTGTGTTTAGCAATGACAACTTGTCTTTGAAATGTACATGAGACGTGGAATATACATCTTTCAGATAGCAGCCTCAATGTTTTCTCTTAGCAAAATTACCCACCTGCCTGTCTTCTGCCAGGTGATAGACTTTTTCTTGCATGAGTGTGAAACTAATTCAAAATAAGTGCAGCTAAGTTGTAAATATTGTAAAAATGTCATCCTTCCAGTGATTCCAACGAGACGAACGTCAAGTAGTGCAGTAGTTGAAGCCAAATCACATACGGAAAATCATGTTAAAGTTGCTCAGTCCTCATCAGATCCCAGTATTTCTCAGGTAAACTGGGGTCACCTGCTTTTGAAATATTTAAATGCAGGCAGTGTTGGGGAAGAAAACACTATTTTTAGAAAAACATGTGAAAGATACTCTCAGTCACTGTGAGTGCACAGTTCTCTGTAGATTGCTTTGTAAGGCCTGGGGCAGACTACAAACACCTAATCCACCTTTTTGTTCAACTAGAGCTGTTTAAAATTGGGAGGTCGCTGTGTATTTTCATTCCACTTGAGATGGAGACTAGGGATCTCTTACTGACTGTTATGGGCTCTCTTCAGAGAGAGTTGCAGTGTTTGTTTAATTTTGGAAGAGAAAAACTTTATTCTGAACTATGTTTTAGTTATAGATGAATGGTCTGCTTTAAATTTCTATTAACAACACACTGCCTTAAGCCAGGTATGTGTGATTTTGCTTTGGTAGTGGTGTTTAAACATTGGGTTTTTTGGGTTTTTTTTAATCTGCAGTGGTGTTAAGTGTGTATGTTTATGTGCTGGCAAAAAGAAATAGTTGCTAGATAAAAGTTAATAGCTTCTGTTAATATTCTCTTCCTTGTCTAATTAGCTTTTTTAAGATCTTAAACATCAAAATCTTCTGTAACATCAGGGAACATTATTAATACCAATAAAAGCAGAAGAGTAAATGTGAAGAAATTTTAGTCTGAAAGTTCCAAGTGTAGGCTCTTATTTTCCTCAGCCCGGCGCTTGCATGGAAGGTGTTCTGCATGTTTCACCTATGTGTGTGTGCTTATAACTGGTATCTAAATGCCAAAACTGGACCTGCGCTCACACACTGAGATTGCATAAGGTCAGTGCACGCTAGTTGTGTGTGCAAATGATGTGTTTGCATATTGTGCTGTGCACTGAACACGAGGCTGGAGAGATGCGAGTAGTCAAAGTCTCTGTATGTTTTAGGGAATGCTGGGAACTTACTGAACTGATGAAAATGTATTTAAATATTATTTTTAAGTGTGTGTTAAAGAGCAGTGGATGGGCTAAGGGTAAGGACTTTGCCCATCCGTGGATAATGGTATTATAAACATACGTAATTGAATTGTTTCTAATAGAGGCACCTGGTGAAGTTCTTGTAGTGAGTAAAACTGCACGACTGAGTTGTAGGGATGGTTAAATATGCTTTACATAAAGTATGTCCTGACTATTAGCTTGAATTTAAAACCAAAGATCAAGCTGAGTCTATAAATACACGTTTGTTGAAATAGGTTCTTTTTCTGTGTAGAACAGTAATTCATGCCATATTGGTAAATGACTTTTGACTGTTAGCATTTTTCTCCTTTTTTCCTCTTCCCTAGCGAAAGACCCATTGCCTGTCTGATGATGAGTTAAGCTCTTCCACAAGCTCTACAGATAAGTCTGACGGTGATTCCAAGGAAAAGTAAGTATTTTCTTTAATGCTGTGCAAGAGTTTTCATTGCTGTGTTGCACCTTGACTTAGAGGGGGAATTGCTTTCTCATTTTGTGTCTATGTAGTGAGTGATTGAAGGAGTATGTGGTGCATAAAGAAATGAAACTGTGTTTAATTGTTGCCCCTCTGTGACTATAAACTTCCCACGCTGGACTTTCTGGGACAGGTGATTGTGTACCTCTGCTTTTCAGCAACAGTAGCTTCCCAGTAAGCCAGTCTTCCAGCATCAAAGGACTTAGACTGTCAGGATGCAATAAAAGCAGGAGTTAAAGGTGCCAATATGCTTCCTTTCCACTGTGAATGAGGCTGATTTTACTTCTGATTTTGTCAGTGTAAACAACTCTTCAACAAGTAATACTTGTTGCATCACCACGGGTTCAGCTACACCGGTAGCAGTAGCTGACAGGATTGTGAATGGTTGCTTTTTGAGCCTTTGTTAGATGAAATACTGATTATGTTGCTATTGATGAAACTGCACCACAGGAAGTAATTTAACCTGGAGAACTCCACAAACCTCACTAGAATTATTGAAAGCAAGGTGGAGGTTGCGTCATGAATGGTGACTGAATTACATCTTGTTTCTCCTGTACTAGAAAAAGCAATATGAATGAAATGAATGACTTGGTGCAGCTAATGACACGGACACTGAAAATGGACTCGAAGGAGAACTCTGAATACTCTGTAACTTCAGCTTCAGCCCCAGAGTTCAAACTTCATAGAAAGTATCGAGACACTTTGATTTTGCACGGAAAGTCACCTGATGAATCAGAGGGATTAAAATTTGAAGAGATTCCTCCAGGTCTGTTGCACTGTTATTGCTTTAAATGAACGGTTGTCAACTACTAATAACCAAAGAAAACCTGCTAGTGGGAAACAGAAGACAATGCACTCTTATTTCTTCTCAAGTCTCAACAATGCTTACAGAAGTAAATATCTTTCTAAATAATCTTGTCTGCAAAACTGCTCTAGTTCTGGTTTACTTGCCAATGAAAGGAATGTGTGATCGATCTGTGTAATTATTAATGAAGAGAGAAAGCTGGTCTGCAGTAGGATTTTTCTCCATGTGACTGAGACATAAAGGCTTCCAAAATGAACAGTTGGAGTTGAGTGTTTTGAAGTAAGATTTTGAAGGCATTCAAACGAGTTGGTTGCTGCAAAGCTTTGTGAGTGATGGATAGAGCTGAAATTGTACACAAGGCATTAAACACAGTGGAGTTTTGTATGGGTATAGAAGTTCATCCTCAGTGCAGGATTTGGGTAAGGCTATTTTTCTCATGACTGATAAAGGTCCAAGAATCGTATCACTTTTCATAGTTAAGGTCTTGGTTTAGACCTTATACCAAAAAGCAAGAAAAAATGGTATTTGCTGTGACTGCACTTACTGTGCAAGAAGAACAAGTGCAAAAGCTGAGGGTAGGTTTTTGAAGTCTCAGACCTTCTTGTGCTTATTGTTAAAAATGAGGAGGATTCTCCTTGTAACTAGTCTGGTGATAGGCAAAGCAAAGGGAGAACACTTCTTTTCCCTCTGGTGAATTGATTCTGCAGCATAGCTGAAGTAAAATCCATGGGAAGAGCTTGTCTCTAGCCAGGTATAACAGAATATTGAAGGTACAAATTTTGGTGGGTTTGGGTTTATTTTCTGTCTGGTTTTCTCACTCTTAAGTCTTATATAGTGAGATTCCCCAGCAACTTACTTGATACCATTTGGATGACAGGGCTGCTTATTTCTAAGCTGAAACTTACGTAATTAGATCAGATATTTTATTTCCAGAAGGCGATCCATCCTATGGAAGGGAGTGTTGATTTCTGGGGATTAAAAGAGCAAGCTGGTGTTCTCACTTCAGTTCTTAATGGAGGCCTGACCTTATAAAATCACTATCATTGGCAGCTTCAGCTCAAAGGCTGTTAAGACAAACAGGAAGATGGCAGAAATGGTGCCATTAGTGCTTTTACAGTGATTAAACTTTTTTTTTTTTTAACATTTGCTGTAAGTACAAGTGATTGAATTATTAAAATACTCGGGTAGTGGTATAGTATTAGAGAATAGTACTTTCCATTCAAATAATATTTGTGATATAGTATACAGGAACCACCTGAAATGAAGTTTCAGGGACCTACTGGTGCAGACTTCGCCTGTGTTGACTTTGGACTCTCCAGCGCCTTAAGAGTTACCGTCCCAGTGCTTCTGATTCACTGTCACCGTGGTGGTTTGATGGTCTAGCTCTGTTTTTCATTAACAGTCATTTCATGCAAACACTCAGCCTGAATTCTGTGGTAGTATTTCTAGTCATCCCATATCCTTCTGCAAAGAGTATGAAAATTGACTAGTACTGAAAGAAATTATTACTGCATTGATTTTTTAAAAAAAAATGATTTTATTTTTTATTAGCTATGTTATCGGTTCCTGACAAGATCAGGAGAATGGTTGAAATCCTGAGATCTGATGTGGTTCAAGGACTGGGAGTGAAACTTCTTGAGAAGGTGTACAGCATCATGGAGGAAGACGATGAAGGGAAACGAGAGGTGAATGTCTTTCACAATAAAGTGGTTTCATTTCTTTGTAAACCTGGATAAATGAGCAGGATCTTTGCTCTGTACCCCCTCTTTTTTTGATACCGATGCAGCAGTGCAAACCTTGATTCCAAAAAGTGTTTATGTAGTTATTGGTAGGCAAGGGCCTAAGTATATTGTCATTTTCAATCTTAAAAAGTTTGATTCTGGATGTAGGCTATGTTCAATCATACATTTTTCAGAAAGCATAAGAGCTTTAGAATTGTACCATGGTCCCCAAGTTTGTGGAAGAAGGAAGAGACACAAATAACTTTACTCTGTGGTGTTTCTCCAGTAGTAATTTCTTTTGACCCCTGTCGCACTGCTTGCCTCATGCCCCTTACATCCAAAGTGAGAAGCAGTTTAATGTCTATTCCCAAGAGAGGTGAGTGAGCAGCACCTCCAGCCCATTTGATTCAAAACTTGGTTACAAATAAAGTACTGCACAGGTAAGTAGAACCTCTGAAGATCTGATTTATATTGGGAGTGGTTGGGTGGGATTTTGAACTCTCATGCTTTCAGACAACAGAAAACTCTTACATTTTTCATCCCTCCTCTCTGTGATGTCAAACTTCACATGCTGCTTTCAGTTGAGTCCTTTAGTTTTGGTTGGGGTTTTTTTGGGGGGTGGGGGAGGAGTTGGTTAATATTTAGGCAGTTCCTGCTTTTTTCAATGCCAATAAATTTTGTGGGGTGCTTTTTTGTGTGTGTTGTAAATAGCTGCAGCTGCGGGAGCACATGGGAGGGAAGTACGCAGGTTACGGTGCGAAGGTACGCCACCTGAAATTCCTTGAAGAAAATATGAAGTTATGAAGTTCTGAGCAAAACTTCTTCCTTGGAGAAAAGGACTGGTTTGTAGCTGATTTGATAGATTGGAGCAGCTCACAAAGCACGTTTATCCATTAACCTCCTCTGCTGGAATAAGGACTTGAACTTGCAAAAAACTTTGTAGTAATATTTTTCATGTTAAAACGTGAACCAGGCTATCGCTTTCTCAGAAGAGAAACTGTTTATATTATCTTGATGAAACTTGTAAAAGTTGCTTTTTATAGATGCAAAGGGGGATGGATACCAGGTTTTGTGTACAAAATAAATAAAAAAAAAAAAGAGGTGGTTTGAATTTGTCATAGCAAAAGGTTTTTGGTGTGGTCATATACTAAAGATGGTAATGGAATCTGTACAAAGGCTCTATGTGTGATAGGCTATATGCTATTACATCAAATAGTTGTGAAAATTTAGCAGGGAGAAACACTTAGTAATTTTTGTAGCACCAAAAGCCCTCTGAGGTCTATAAATTGCCAAGTTAAAGTGCTAAAGGGGGTGGCTGTACTGCTTTTCAGCAGAGCCTTTGCTTTTGTGTGTTATTGCTAAGGCAGTCGCTGAGGTGGTGGAAAGTATTTGGTAACTGGGCAAAAGAAGTGAAAATGTTTGCAAGGAGCACAGGCACGGTTACCATGGTCCCAACCTGGAGAAATCCCTTTGCCTTACAAATACTAATTCTGTTTAGGAATGAGAGTGCCCAGAACCTTAGAAAAATGGTGTCTTAGCTTTTCCCTTTCTTTGCATCTAGATTGTGGTGCGACACGCGCCCAAGCGTTGTCGTGTGTGTACCATCACTACAGAAGAAACACATGTTCTTTCCACAGGATAAAGAAGTCAAAAGGGAATTGAGTTTGTAAAATAAAATTTGAAATGCACAACTTGTCTCTTTCTCTGCCTTTAGCTTAAATATTGTAACCTTCTCCGGCACCTTTAAGGTAGACCAACATGACAGTAGTATAAAGTGCAAGACCTGTGGATCCTGCTGCCCCTCACCTATTTGATGCTCAAGGTAAAATGTTTCAAGAGCCATCCTGTTATGCAGTGATGTTACTTTCTCAACCCAGGCAAATGTATTTTAAACAAACACACACCACTGCAATCTCCTATCCTAGAACACTCTCCAATTCTTAAGTGTTTGCCAGAAGGGAGGGGTATCTAGTGTTTTACAGTTCTTGTTACAATCTGACACTACTGCTAGCACGTTTTACACACAGTTAGAAATATTTTGGTACAAGTCCAACTGTATTTTTTAGGCTATGGCAACAGCTTAACTACACTTGAATATTTCGCTGTGTTCTTTTTTAGTAAAATGTTCAAGTGAGACACGACCTCCAGCAGCCTTCTAAAGTTAATGCCCCCACCCCTTCCTTTCCCAGTGACTTCACAGGAACTCCAGCCAAAATCGTACTCCGTGCGGATCTTGGTGTATCATGGTACTAGAGAAAGTAGTAAGAAAAAAAAAGCCAGACACTAAGCCATGAAGTATCTCCCAGTGGAAATGCATTTTAAAAAAACTTTAACAAAGTAACAGCTTGAAAATCCACATTTCCTTAGCTTTTAGCATGTCTCTTTGGCTTTCTGTCTGCAGGCTTCTTTTCGTCTGTTCCCGTCTCCTGCACGGGCAGCCACTTCAGAGGATTACGGCGATACATAGGCCACGGAGGGAGCGTAAGCTTCAGAGAAAGGAATGGAGTCAGATGGTGTAAATCAAGAGGCTAGATATGTATTTGTACAGCTTGTTGGGAAAACTTCATTCCTTAACTTTTGTAGCAGTTAGTGTTAAAGTTCACACAAATTCATACTACAGAGATACATCTAGTTTACACTGTATACTGCATAGTCATGCCTAGGTAAGCTCACTGCAGGGAGGAGGAGGAGGACAGCACCAACCCTGAAGAAAACAAGGATTCCCCTGGACTACTGGGGTAATGCCAGCATCCCAGCTTCTCCAACAGCCCCTCTGCGAGACCCTCCCATCACCTGGCATCAGAGATAAGTGACTGTAGCAAGGCCAACCCCAGGGACTCTGGTAAGAACCAGACAGATGATGATGCCATAGAAGTAATGGTGCTTTTCAGTCCAGCAGTGAGTGTGAGTGTGAGTGTGTGTGTGTTAAGTGGTGATTGACCAAATTTTGTTGTATCTGAACACTTGAAAGGTATAAGAAGCACCTGTAAACCCACTCTGAGTGTGTGCCAGCTGGAAGGGGACACCTCACCTGCATCAACACCTGCATTACTCTTGTAATTCTCTGCTTTGTGTCCCAGCCTCTCCCCTCAGTCACAGGCCAGCTGCAGCATTCTCACAACAAGCCCCACCCTCACCAACACCTTTATGTTTTCAATGCTATCAGCTTGACTCAATAGTAAAAACTAATTCAAAAGCAGTATTTTGAATATTGCTACAATATCACTGGCATTTGGGAAAAGGCACTCGCTGGCTTGTAAAGCACTTTCTACAGAAGCGCTATCAAAGAAACTACAGATATTTAATAACAGTGTCTGTGCTGGCAGCCCCTTGATTTAATGACTATTCCAGGTTAAACAGTGAATGTATTTTCTAGTTTGGGGGGAAAAAAAAGGAATTCTTACCAAACACGATAAAGCAAATCCAGCCATAACTATGTAGACAGTCATTCCAAACTGTTCAGTTATGTATCCATAGATGAAGCCAATTACCTGCAAAAAAACCCCCAAAATTAAAAAATAAAAATCAATCAAGCTTTAAGCAAACAAAACCATTTTCTATGCCATGATTAAGTTAAGTAGAAAAACACAGGCTTTTCAGAAGCACGGTTTTTACATCTTTCTAACCTTGTTTTCAGAATTGTAGGCCAATAATAAAAGGTGGAAAGAAGGAGAGCCTTAATCCATGACAGCCCCTCTGATTTTGTCTAAAGCTTTTAAGCAGATAAGCCAAACTTAGAAAAAACCCACCCTGATTTGTAAGCTCAGAGAACAAAACAAGCCCTTTGTGTTACAGTTCGAGGATACTTACTGCAGAGACAAGAATGATTCCTTGAAAAATCTGTTCCGCTAATTTTTGGCCCTTGTAGTCCTGGGGAAAGAGATATTTTGTTGTCACTTGCCCAAAACACAAACCTACCAGTTAA
Source organism: Jacana jacana (assembly GCA_013400555.1). Classification (NCBI taxonomy): domain Eukaryota; kingdom Metazoa; phylum Chordata; class Aves; order Charadriiformes; family Jacanidae; genus Jacana; species Jacana jacana. The sequence goes on along the minus strand of VZTM01016202.1, from coordinate 5,029 downwards.
ATGCTTTTGGGTTAGAGCCTTAGAGTCACCCTGACCACAGGTTCTCAGCTTTTTCTGTCAACTTTCAAACCATTATTTTTCTAATGTATCTGGATTTAAAGTGTAAAAGAATGAAGTTCCTCATTCCCTTAGCGCCTCCCCCGCAGTCTTGCCCACATCACCTACAAATAAAAGCAAGCCCTCTCTGTTCTGGATAAGCAACGCGAGTTCAACACGTCCTTGTAGCTGGCTTCGTGCCCCTAGGGAAAAGCCCCGACCTCGCACAGGAGCGGATGGGCTGTGACCGCCACCCGCGTTGCCGTGTCGTCAGTGAAAGCCTCCCGGCACAGCTGGAGCGCAGGGACAGCGACCCTCACCGCACACACGTTAAACCTCCAAATTCGCAAATTAGATGCCTCTGCACAGCACTTCCTCACGCCCAGATGTCGCCACCGTAGGGAAGAAGGGGAACGCCGCCGGCAGCGACAAGGGGACGAGTGCCCGGGGGCGGCCGGGCCTCCAGCGGCGGCTGCCCTACCATCTCCGTGGGGATGGAGCGGAAGATGTTCAGCATGGTGCCGGTAGCAGAGAGCGGCTCTTCACACTCCTCCTCCTCTTCTTCCTCCTCGTTGTCGATACTCCAGTTGTCCCCGTCACCCTGCGCGACAGTGAGTTGGTCCGGCTTCCGCTGCTGAGCGCGTCGCCGACCACGATCCGGCAGTACCTGAAAGTGGCTACTGAGGTGACCGGAAGCACTCCCCTTTCGCTCCGCCCTATCCTCCGTCATCCTGAGCTGGCGGTCTCCGGTCTCCTGCTTCCACAGTTGGCTCTGCGCCGCCGTTGCTCCGGGGCTGGGCCCGGCCCGGCCCAGCCCGGTCTTCCGTCTCCCCTGCACCCTCCTCGGTAACGGTGGCCACGGTGCGGGGCGCTGTTTCCCCGACAACCGCGGCATCGAACCTCAGGACCCCTGACTGAGGGGCCTTTAACCGGCAAGGAGCGTGAGTGCGTCGCCTGCCCAGAAACGCCGCTGAGTTAGTAGCCTGCGGGCGGCCCTTCCCGTCCAAGATTTGAGCTCTGCTGGCGAAGCCGTCGGTAGATGCAGTCGCCCCGCTAGCGTAGTAGGACGGACGCGGCGTGGCTTTCGCGCCCGGCGACCGTCAGGCATCACAGCGGACACCTGCGGCCCGTTGGGCTGCTGGTTGTGGGTGGTGGCAGCGCGCGCGCTGCCGAGGTGGCAGTTGGCGGCGGCGCGAGCGGACGGTGAGGGGCTGAGGGGAAGGGTGTATCGGTAGCGGAGAGCTGGGCTTGGCCCCGCCGGCCTCGGAGCTGCGGGGCAGAGGGGAAGGAGTGGGGCAGAGGAGAAGCTGTGGGGGAGCTCGAGGAAAGGCGGTGGAGGAGCAGCTGGAGGAGGAGGAGGAGGCGGCGGTGGAACGGGGACGGAGGGCGGGGGGGAGCCACCGTGTGCCCGGCTTCGTGTGTGAAAACCGCGACACCGGAGCAGGTGGGATGGCGGCAGTGTAACGACGAACAGGGGTCTGAGTGTGTTAGCGGGGCTTTGGGAGACTGCGTGTCCTGACCGACTTCGGCGGTGCTGCGTTCGCTCGTTGTGCTCGGTAGATGTGCGCTCCCCGCGGGGGCAGCGCGGCAGCAGAGAGGAGCTGGCTGTGTCTGACACAATAATAGTCTGGTTGGTGGTACCTTACCCTGGAAGTTTTGCCAGAGCTTTAATATAGAGCGGTCTCTGTTTCTTGAGTCTCGCCGGTTGTTCTGGTGTGAGCGCTGTCTGTCCCTTTCCCGAGAGCCGCTTCACGCTCCGGGCTGCGTCCTTCTCGTTTCACAAGGACCGGTACCGTTAAACAACGAATACGTGTGTTTGAATTGCACAGCAAAATTGCATCACTGGTTTGAGCGTGTGTTCTTATCCCCTACTATAACGTGTTAGAAATACCTTCTTTTACGCTTCTGAGACCTTGTTTGTGTGATGACACTTCAGCTGATGCTCCCCTATATTTTTACGGAGAGAATTTCATGCTTCATGAGCATTGAAAGAATATGAAACCTTTCACACATTGGAAGTGTGTGGTGTTATTTGTTAAAACGTCAGAAACAGTGTTCTGCCAAAATTTTGCAGTTAGTTAAGTACAGAAAGAAATATATAATCACCTTATTGCTGGGGTGCTTCCAGATGTAGTAATACCTGGAACAATAAATTGGTTCAACAGTAAAAGAAACCCTGTAAATAATCTTCCAGATTCTGTCCAGATCATTTTTGACTTGCAGAAGGAATTTGGAATTGGTTTTTGGCTGTGGTTTTTCTTTTCTGTCAGTTTAAGTCTCCCTGTTCATCTCCGAGTTCTTTATTGTAGCTGCTCACTTACTGAGATACTACACTCGGTTATTAAAACGTAACCCACGGTTTTATCTTTTTCAGAGAAGGAAACATTCACCATAATTAGAACTTTGTATCGCTCTGGGTGATGGTGTGCTGTGCCTTGTGTGAGCACACGCTGGAAGTAGGAAGTGACTGATGTATTTTTTGATCTTGCAGGTTTGCAGGAAGCCTATGCTAATATATAAAATAGAGAAAGATGACATTAAGGAAAGGTATGTGTATGTGTGTGTGTCTCAATTTTTAAAAAAATCTCTTTTGTACTTCTCTGAGTTTCCCAATCTGTCTCTGGTTCTATTGATAANTTGATTGCCAAGTCCCAGTTTGCTGCTCATGGGAGCTGTTGCTCCTGGGTAGCAGTTGCAGAGGTGCTTTCCAGCAGCAGTTGAATAGGAGCCTCACAGGCCTTAACCAAGAGTCAAATGAAGTCACAACTGCTGGGCTCTGTCCTCAAAAAAAGGTACACAAAAGCAGAAGCCCAGCTTTGTGACCAGCAGAATATTGCCCACAAACTGCCACACCCTATTTGCTATGTTGCTCAGATTGCCTAAAATTATCTAATATGCAATAGTCTGGTACCCTTCAGATGATCTAGTGTTTTATAAAAGTACAGGGAGTGGTGAATTTGCCAGCTTTTACGGGTGATGTGGTCTGGTCATAAATTTCAATGCTGATCTCCCATTTTCCTGCACACTATGAGTATAAATGCTTGTTGTTTAAGCTTAGATAACGTAGTGTGATCTCTGACGACTGGAATAAATATGAGCTGCACTTAATGCCTTGATCTTCAGTGGAAAAATACTCACAAATGGGACTTTAATGTAGAATTTATTTTTTCTTCATTGTTTCCTACCTAAGAAGAAAAGAAAGTAGAAGAAAGAGAGGGAGGGGCGATGTGGAGAAGACCAGAAGGTGGTTAGGGTAAATGGGAGGGGGAAGTCGGTGAGCTTATAGACATGGGAGAGGGGAGCAAAGGTAGCTATGGCCTACTGTATGTTAAACCTCATTTTAGTACCTTGTTGTGCTGCGTGAATGTGTAGCGTTTAACTGATGTAGTTTATTTGTAAATGTGATGTTTTCCTATTTGTTGACACCTTGGATTCTCAAGGGTGGGTGCTATATTTTCATACTGGCACGCCATGATCCACACCTCAACTGAGATGTCCAAGCGGTTGCATAGTGGAAACTGTTGAAGGTAATGATGTCTGTTTCATTTGCATACAACAAGTATGTGATGCCATTTGTTCTCCACAGATTCCAATCCATTAGGACTTCAACCTATTGATTTCATACCTGGAGTTCCCCAGAGGCTGGCAGATGAGAGGAATGATAAGGAGATTTCTGTGGTCATTACAGCGTCACGTGAGAGACTTGGGGGTGCAATTGCAGCCATGAACAGTATTTACCGTAACACCAGATCCAACGTGGTTTTCCACATTGTTACTTTGAATGATACCGTGGATCACTTGAGGTAACGATCTTTTCATTAGATTCCCACAATACTGTAAAACTGAAGTATCAATGAGAAGAGGAAGAGCTGACTTTCCCTGGAACTGCACTTCTCAAAATGAGTTGCAGTTCTGGCTGCTGCTGCTTATTGCAGCTTTGTGACAAGGCTGCTATGGGGAGTCCTGCAGTCATTCCTTTGGGTAACGGTTCAGGGCTGGAAAAGAGCCCTCTTTCCCAGTGGGGTTGGAGTTATGTTGGTGGTGGGGGTTGTAAAAGTTACTTCCTACATTTCACCTAAGCACTTACAGTACTAGCAATGAATTTTCTCCATTTTTGTGGAATGTTCTCTGGTCCTTTTATTTTTACCCTCATCATTTTGGAAGAACCTATGATAACAGTACCATATATTTCTAATAAACTAAGAAGCAGCCTCCTGTCTTTGTCACAGCTGTGCAGTATGCTGATAGTGAGCATGCCCCTGCAGTCAGAGGACACCACCAGCATCAGCCATAGATTACCTTCTGTACATGTATTGGTCGGATTGGGAAGTGAGTGGCCAGATCAAGATCTGTGTCGCTGTCAATTGCATCTCTTGTTCTTCATTGAGTTTTGTCTCATTTAACAGGATCTGTGCCTTTCTCCTGTTTGCAGGCTGTGGCTACGTAACAGTGCTCTGAAAAATATGAGATACCGAATTTTGGATTTTGACCCTCGTGTCTTAGAAGGGAAAGTACAAGTGGATCCTCAAAAAGCAGATACCTTAAAACCAGTGAGGATGATGTTATTTACTGTTTGCAATTATCAGTTAGTAGCAATATCTTTTGGTGTTGGCTTTGGAACGCAACTAAAGATTGAAATAAATTCTGTTAACTTACAAGCAGTCCTTTTTAAATCAGATTCATAAATTTCAGTAAGAATAAATCTGTAGAGGGGGATTTGAATATCTACCTATACATGCCTAGTATCGTTTTTTGCTGCTAGCTACAGTGATACACAGCAGTTTGCGTGTCAAGCATGTCAGTACCTCAGAGATGCTACATATGTGGAGAAATATGTGGACATATGTGGTGAAATAAGAAATTCTAATACAGACCAGATTTAAATGTAGTTTATCGATGCACAAATTCATAGGAAAACTGGAATTGATGGAACCATTTTACTTTAAGTAACTTACAGGATATTGCTGCCTATTTTGCTTCCTAGATAGAAGTT
>VZTM01016201.1:16042-26429 GCA_013400555.1 Jacana jacana | reverse complement strand
CATATTTAATAGCTGAGAGAATTTATGACTATAGAGGCAAATGCTTTCTTGCATTGTATTACTTACACCTGTAGGAAATTACTTGGAAGTTAGTGCAAAACAGTACCTTTATACATAGGTTTAATTTTATTTTCATTTTGCAGTCACTTTATTCTGTGCAGGAATACAGAATGTGTACAAAACCTACATATTTTCCTTACATGTGTGCTTTTAAATGTTTAAATGTAGTGTTAATGCAAACATTTACATGTTTGAAGAAAAAGCAGCCAAATGTATGAATACATATTAAGTTTGGAGAGCACAAGCCTCAGAAAGGTCGTAAGTCATTCAGAAAAAGTATGTTTCTGGTCATTGTTTTTTTTGTGGCTTACAATGCTTTACAATATTTTTTTTTTTCAACAAAAGAAATCATCAAAAGCTTTACCTTTAAAATGACAAAGGGACATACATGCTTATCTTTGTAGAAAAAAAAAAGAAGAAAGTAGAATTGCGTGGTTATTTCTCAGTATGGGGAGTTGCCAAAACATTGGCCCTCATCAACATGATTGTATCAGTATAGAGTACTAGTCAGTTCCTTGGAGAGTGGGGATGGGGAAACTTTATTTTGGGATTAGGGAATTTCAGGTGTAGAAATGTAGGTAACAGTTGTGGAAACATAGTTGTGTTCTTCTTATCCCGTTTGTTGCAATTCTGACAATCTCTCACTCTTGTAAACCAGTGTGGTAGTATCACTCCCAAGTACTAGCTGGGCACCAGTTTTTAAATGATTAGAAATACTTAACCATGAGTCTCTGTACCCAGAGAGAAATGAAATAATAAAATCATCAATATTTATCAAAGATCTGGAAGGCGGGACGGGAGGGGGAGTTAAGAGAATAGTTCTGATTCCCTTGCTAGTCAGTAAATCTCAGTAAACAGAGAGATCTCATGTGCCTCAGTTATTGTTGGCATTATATCCAAACGCCACTTAGAAATGTGTTGATCAAACAGTTCTTACCAATTTTAATATGGTGTTTCAGTAGTAAACTAATACTTGCTTTGAGTAAGGGTAGGTTAGCACATGAATTAAATTTATTGATTTTTGCGAAGGAGGGAGTGTACAAAGTTAAAACTGCAGTCCATCAGCACACTGTGTGCTGAAAAACAGAATCCAGGTTATCTACTACCACTAACGGTTTGGCCCTCTTGCTATCCTTCTAAAACAAAAATATTACAAACTAATATCCTTAAAAGTTGTTCTTTTTTTCTCTCTCTCTCTGATGTAGTTACTAACTATATACTAGGAAATATGACAAAAAATTAAATACACCGTGTCATCTAGGTGGCACCCATCTGGCCACTGGAAGGTGGAAGGATCATGCATCATTGTCTCTCTTTCCTTTCTTGCAAATTTTCCTTTAAGAACTTTTGGAGCCCAGACTGATGTTTCCCTTAAATCCTAGAGTCTAAACCCACATGAGAAATGTATAATTTCTTCTGTGTTTGGAAAACAATATTTAAATCTATGCTGGATTTTTGGTGACCATTACTTTACCTCTTTCAGAGCCCATCTGACTCTTCTGCAATTAAGATATTAATAAGTAGTAAGCATTTTCCTTCTCAAAGGAATTGAACACATTGTCATATCCTCCCCTGGTGACTGTCCTTGGAAGAAAGAACAAGCAAAGTGTCTTTGACTTCCAGTGACATAGCGCTCCCCATATGAGAACTGTCGTGATTTCCTGTATAAATCCACTGGAATGCTAAGGAGAGGTTTGCTTGGATGTATTTTTCCAGAAAATCCCCTTTGTAAATACTGACTTTTAAGTTTTGAGACTATCCATACGAAAGAGTTGGACAGTCTCAAAGCAGCTTAGGAGTTTTACATTAAAAACCAGATACTGTTCCCCAATGGACTTAGGTCTGTGAAGATAAAGCTTATTACGACACCTGAGAGTTTACATTTGGCAGTATCTCTCGGGGCTAACCTAAGCTGTCTTATCTCCTCCTTTACAGCTGTTTAGGTATTTCTGTTTTGATTGACCTGAGAAATAGGGCTTCTTGCATGACAATGGAGGTGCTGTATAATACTAGTCCCCCTTGTGTTCACTCCAGGTCTGATTCTGAAAGATTTGTGGCTTTCTCCAATTTGACTTTTCCCATGGGCTGGAAATTTCAGGTGCCAGTAATAGTGTTTTCTGAGAATGAAGACAGACCTTGCCTTGGAGAATCTAACCAGACTTATCTCTTCACTTGCAAAGACAGTAAATAAAGCCGGATGTGGAAATAGAATAATTTCATTCAAGCTGCAACAAGCTGCTAGCACAAGTATTTTCTTTTCTTAGTCCCTTTCCTGCACTTTGGAAGCACCGTCTTACAAGCTTAGAACCCTGCCAAAGATTGTGGAACTTCTGTTTGCATAAAAACTCCCAACTTCAAGTAAAGATATAAAGAAAAAGTTATGAGGATTTAAGACACTAACAAAAAGGCAATACACCTTTAATACTGCTATGTCAAGCACTTAAATGTGAACAGTTGCAAGAATTTTGTTTGCTTCTGTGTTGCCGATATGATTTGCAACATTGCCTAATGCATGACCTTTTTTCCCTTTTATAGATTAGATCTTAGTATATTTAACAATACTTGAATGGGTGCTGGCATTGGTACAGCAGCCTTGATTTGGAGGTTTTGTTTGGTCTGTTTGTGTCTCTTGTTTTTTAACCCTAAATTCTATATTTTCACATCTGAACCTTATGTTCATACAAGGTTTGGGTTTTTTTAAGATGCTTCATTTTTTTTCACATTTTAGAATGTGAAGGCAGGCTGTATTTTGCCTAAAGCCCAGAAAATCTCTGATCTTCCAAATAAAAAGTTCCTGAAATACAGGGAGCTGCCTTGAACAGGCTTCTCCATCATTAGTAGACATACTCATTTGTCCTTTTGCTAATCAAAAACCTCCCTAGTCCTACTTCATAAACTCTAAATTTAGGGAGTCGTTGACCTAATCTCTGTCCCACCTGTAGCAATGCCAATTCATTCATCAAAATAATTTCTAATGCTTGGACAAGAAAAGTCACTCCTCCCAGATAAAGTACGCATTTCATGTTCTTTCAGACTGCGCTTGTCCAGAGACCATATCCTCCCTAAGAACAATTATTACTGCACCCAGTTCTTCTTTCAGTCTACACATGCTGATCTTGAAGGTAGCAATTGTCTCTGTGTGATATGCAGACAATACTCAGTTGAACAGCCTCTGCTTCCCCCTTTGACAAAGCATGCAAAATTCTGCAGTGGTCAGAGAGACAGGGCAGACTGAAGAATAAATCTTATGAGGAGAGGCTGAGGGAGCTGGGGTTGTTCAGCCTAGAGAAAGGAGGTTGAGGAGAAACCTTATCACTCTCTACAACTACCTGAAAGGAGGTTGTAGAGAGGCGGGGATTGGTCTCTTCTCCCAGGCAATATGAGGAAATGGCTTCAAGTTGTGCCGGGAGAGATTCAGATTGGATATTAGGAAAAATTTTTACACTGAAAGGGTTATTAAGCATTGGAATGGGCTGCCCAGGGAAGTGGTTGAGGCACCATCCCTGGAGGTATTTAAAAGATAGGTTGACATAGTGTTTAGTAACATGGTCTAGTGATTTTTTTTATCAGGTTGGTGGTTGGACTAGATGATCTCAAAGGTCCCTTCCAACCTAGACAATTCTATGATTCTATGACAGCTGGTTCTCTGGCTTCTCATCCATATTAAAAAACAACTGCACATCAGTATATTTTGTTCAGCATATATTATGTGTTGGTAGAACTCCTGACCCACTGCCAAAAAGCCTGTGTATATATGATGATGAAACACCTGATAAATCAGGGATTGTCATTATCACCATTGTTTATTGCCACCTATAATAAATATACAGACTCTTGCTCAGTAGCAGGACAGTTAGTGGCAATTTATTGTAGCCTTCTTCTATTTGTCTGCTAACTGTAAATTATTTATTCCCGTCCATTAAAGAGTATTTTCCCTTTTCCATTTCAAGATATGGTTTACATATAGTTTCCAGTACTGTAAAATTTTAAATTACAGGATGGATTACAAGAATCTACCGCAAGATATGGGCAGGAAGAAATAGATGAAACTCTCCAATGTTAATCCATATAGATATGTTAGAAGATGTCAGAAACATCTGATGACAGAGATGAAGGGGAAGTTATGTTGCATATTATATAAAAAATTTTCCAAAGAGTGTGTCTTTTTAAAGACAGTGTTAAATAATAGACTTGTTACTTAACATGTTGTGAGCAAAGACATATGATGCTTTGGATACAAAACATCAGCTGATATTTTTAAAAAGTGCTTATGACTTTAATGCAATTCCATAGAAGAACATTCAGTCTCTACACAAGTATTAGTGAAATTGTGGAGACCCTGTAGACTGTTACGGTTGGAGCAATTGCGTTCTTCATGGTCATAAAACTGAGATAACAAGGTGAGGTTTGGTTTTATTTATTTTGCCATTTATTGGAAAATTGGTACTTTAATAGAAGAATGCAGTGAAGTGATTCTAGCATACACATAAAATAAGGCTATTTAAGTAACTGAAATAATGGCTTATATGCAGATTTCATTGCGGATGCCCCACCCCTGGAAGTGTTCAAGGTCAGGCTGGATGGGGCATTGACCAACCTGGTCTGGTGGGAGGTGTCCCTGCCCACAGCAGCGCGGTTGGAACTTGGTGATGTTCAAGGTCCCTTCCAACTCTAACCATTCTATGATTCTACGATAATATGTAGATTAACAGTTGTTCTGTTGTTTGAATGTTTGGCATTAAAACAAAACAAGCGTGCAAGCCTTGATACAGAAACAGATCTATAAAAAGTACCATTCATATATGTTTATAATAAAGCATGAGACTAAGAAGAGTCTACAGTGAGCAGGAATCTTCTAATTAGGCTCTATAGTGTCACCATAAGCAGTCTGCAAAAGTAGCTCAGCAGTTAACAGAGCTGATCGGGGCACTGTTAGTGGAGCTGAACAGCTTTGCAGGCTTTGTACATTTCCCATGAAAAAAAACTGCTATTTTTTTCAAAGATAATAGAGAAGGTGGTCTTGAAAAGGTTGAAGCAGGTTATAGGGAATAAGAAACTTTCCCATTCGCTTTTAACAGCAGGAGAACTGAGGCAAAAAATACTTAGTTGACTTGCCTAGGATCACACACAACAGTTATGTTAAGACTAGTAAATAAATTCATATACTCAGTCTAGATTCCAGTCCTTAGGCCATCTTTCTTCTGTAAAATAAATTCTTTAAAATTCTTTATGACTTCAATGAACTACTTTCAGTTAGGTTAAGCATCAGGACTATTTGAGAGAATAAATAGAGCTGACATTTCCATAATGAAGTAATCAAGCTTTTTTTTCCCTTTGTTTTTTATTTGGAATTACTTTTGGTGGAGATGTAACTATAAATTCGTAAGTTTCAGCTGATAAATACCTAGATTGTACATGTTGAGGACTTCTGTGTTAAGAATCCTGAAGTTCATGCTTGTATCCAAAATGCCCTTCCTGGAAAATTATTTCATTTATTTGGTTAAGACTTTGATTAATTAAAGTGTTATTTACTGCATTCCAGTAATGTGGAATAATGTCCTGATTCAACAAGTTACTAAAAACCCATCATTTGATGGATTTAAGAATAGTTGTATGCTTAAATCTTCTTCTGAATTGATTCATTTGTCTAGATATTCTTAGCATCTTTGATTACTCTGTTAATGTTTTTGTTCTTCTTTCTGTCTTTTTGTCAACTCTGAAAGAATATATTTATATATAAATAAATATATATGTATATTTAGCAGATACTGACAAACTATTTTAATATTAGTAGCCAAATTTAAATAAGTATCTGAGAAGGCCAGTATGGCTGATTGCAACACAAAATTGCAGTCCTTATTGTGTTCAGATCAATATCTCTGCATAATTATTTAATTATTTGGAATTGTTTGTTTGGAATTGTTAAAATAAAAAATACCTTTAAAATTACATCAATTGTTTTTTTTCCCCAGACACCTTTTTAATCAGCAAATTTGAAATATTTGAATCTTAAATTAAAAATAGTTCTCATGTGTTCCTTTCTTAATGTAACAGTGAATTTCAATCTATATAAAAACAGAATTTGTATTTCATTTCCAAGAAATTGGAATTCAATAGTAGAACTGCTTAGCATGAATTAAACTTAAATTATTTCTTTCCTTCACAAAGTTTAATTTGAGTTCTACCAATAGTTTATATGCTTTCAGCTCCTTTTGCTATAATGTAGTTTTTATTTTTCTGGATTGCAGGTAGGAAGACTTTATTCTCTGAAATGTAGAGGTGCGGAAAAGGAATAACCCAACTTCAAACAAACAGGAAATATGACTTATATCTGAGAGGAATAATAGAGTCCTGGTTCAGTGCTAGCTCAATTCTCTAAGCTTTAACCCTTTTCAACGTAGGCAATTCAGATGTTATATATTAAAGAAAGCTATTTTAGCAGTAAGAATTAGAGAAACTTTTTAATTGTAATTGGGGTAATTTTGTAAAATTCATTAGCAAAATGATCTCATTTGTACAAATGTAAAACGTACCACTCATAAAGTTCCTTCGAATTTTCATTGACCCAGGTGCTTATAATGTGTTAATTTCATCAGAGAAACACCATTGTGTGGAAATTGGGCAGCAGATAGGATTTAGTTATTTTTCATTAGCACTTGGACTTTGATAAAGGGGAACAGAAAAGAGCTGCTTGACCTTTCAGTGCTTAAATTATTAAAGAGCAAATAGATTTGAGGTTTAGATGCTTGCAAATCTCATCTGTCTCTTGGAGAACGGATGAAAAGACATTGTGAGTTTGAAATTGCTCCAGTCAACTTCTTCCTTTAATGTATCTGAAAATTAATAGATGACAGGCATTTAAAATGTAATATGCAAGGAATAGTGTGTGTAGTGTGTCTAACATGAACTTACCAGAGGAAAAGGAGCATTTTAATGACAGGTTTGTTTCTAAAATATCTACAAACTTTACCTTTACTCAACAAGTTACAAATGAAAAGAAGCCTCATTTCAACCAATACTGAGACAGGTTGTATTACCTTCTCTGGTCTAAGGTTCCTCTTATATTCAGTCCTGCTGCAATAAAAAAAAGGTAACAATACTCTCCTGAAGCCAACAGTTAAATAACTTAGTTTACTATCCATCGAGCTTTAGTGAAACTGAGGGTTTCTTATCTTTGCTGCTGTATTAGCCAAGTGTATCCAGCTTCACTACCTTGCCAGAATAGATTTTTGACATCACCTTCTACTTTTTTTCCAGTGCTCCATTTTAATTTGTGATTGGTACTTATTGTAGACCCACTGCAAATTAATAGATGAGGCAACATGCTCTCTTCAAAGTAGCTTGGAATCCCAGTTCTAAGCAACTGTGTTTTGTTCTAGAAAATTAACTGCTAAAATCATGTCAAACATTGATTTGGAAGAGAAAAAAAGCAAGGTTGTTATGACAGTGATTAATTTTTAAGCTTAGATATTTCATGGCTAGTTTTTACAGATCAGTTCTCATAGGATCAAAGAAAGGTTGCCATGTATTGACCTTCATTTACTACTCAGCATGGAATTAATCAGCTAATGAAAATCTTTGTTCTAGTTGTCTAGGCTTTGTTGTACAGAAATGCAAAACATACAGGCAATGGTTTTCAAATGGACCCTCAAGACATTTTTTGTCTTCCTGGCTACCTACCAAGTTTTTTGTCTTCCTACCAAATTTTACTTATAAATGGTTTGATTTCTGCATGGTATTCAGCATCAGATTAAAGCATCTAAACTTAGGTGTCCATTAGTAAATGTCTACATGTGACCTGAGTATTTAGTTATTATGGTCAGTGGACCCTATACAGCAGCTAAAATGACCCAAAAGTAAGTAAACACTTTCTCACTGGTCAAGTCTGTACTGAGTAGCTCTCCAGTGACTGTAATGGGAGTTTACAGATGTATAGATATATTTAAGACACTTTAAGTGTCTTAACATTAAACTAAACTTCCACTGTGGTTAGAGTCTAAAGAAGAAGGGATATTAAGTGTTCGCAATGTTAACTTTCTGGGCATTTTTTTGTGAGTATAAGGAGTGCAGATCTGGAAAACACAGTGAACAGGGTCTGCTGCATATTATCAGTAGGTCTGATAAAAAACCCAGTAAGATAGGTAAGAGAACTGGCATTTGTATGCCTCTTGGTAATACTCGGCTTAGAAGGCTCTGCAGACCTAGCATCGTGCTCCCATATAATCGTGAAAACATGGAATGGATTGGGTTGGAAGGGACCTTTAAAGATCATCTAGTCCACCGCCCCTGCTATGCACAGGGACATCTTTCACTAGGTCAGGTAGCTCAAAGCCTCATCCAACCTGACCTTGAACAGTTTCACTGATTGAGGCGTCATTCAAGCACACAGCATTATCTAAACATGCAAAGGCAGTTTGAGCACAGAAGCAATATGTTAGTCTGGTGGTGCAGTGAGTCAGTAGGGCTCCAGAGAGCTGGAGAGCTCTATGCTAGCACTCAAAGCATCTTGAGTGTATCAGAGCCCCAGCAGATGCAGGACCTCACTGGCTATGAGCTGGCTTGGTTACTACACAAAGTCATCTCTTCTATTTCTAAACCAGATTTGTCTTCAGAAGGGGAGTAGACGTAGCTGTGCAGTGATGTGACTAAGACAATAAGCCCTGCTGGATCCAGACTGAGACCTGCAGAGTCCAGCTCATGTGTGCCTGTACTTTAAGCAGACTCTTCTATAAACATAATCATAATCCTACAGATGATGGAGTGGGAATTACACGTCAAACTGTGTGTATATTTCATCTTTAAAGAACATACCCTATCCAGAGATTCCTGCTTTTTATGAATTATCAACGCGAAAGATCATAAAATGTTATTAGACGTAGATGATGTGCAAAAATATTGCCACTTTAACATCAGTTACCTACACTGACTTGCTTACTGGGATTCAAGATTCCAGGAGACAAGTAATGATTAAGAAACACTGGCCTCCAGTGAAGCAATAAACTTGCAAGCCAGTCCTCTTTAGAGACATGGACTTCCCACTTCACAAATTTGAAAGCACTGACTCAGGCTTTTAGAGTAACTACAAGGGTATAATGATTATGCTATTTGCATACACAGCAGAAATTGCAATGCCTTTGTTCCCACTTGAAGGTCCATAGCACCTTTATGGTGGAGAGGGGTAGACTTTTCCCTGCAGAGGATTTGTACAGCAAAGAATGCAAGTACAAACTGAATTGCTTTGCAGAATGCAGAAACACTTAAAATGGGGTTATCTCTAATGTGTAAAAGTGCTTTGCTGAGTAAGAATAACTGTAAGAAATGTTTTATTCTTGCTCAGTAACAGCCAATATTCCACCACAATTTTTAAAGGCTTTAGTGTGCTTTTTAACAGTTATGTCAACAGTTAAGAAAATACTATTCCCCATGGCTTTGTACTTTATTTCTTCATTTTTATATTACTACTCAATTAATTACTACTCAATTGATATAAACAGTAATTTATATTACTACTCAGGTTAAAGGATGGAATCCATAGCTTTAAACTTACTTGTATGAACAAAATAATACTTAATTCTAAATTTCAGCACTAATCAAGCAAGCTTTTTTTGTACAAGAGTTTGAACAAGAAAGCTATGGTGTGTATGGCTAATTTTGTTTTTCCAAAATAAAATGAATTTGTTTGAAAGCATAAATCTTTTCAACAGTTCTTATGCCTGAATTTCATAATGACATTTTCTTCCTGTGTCCTTTGCTTTTAACAGTTCTTTCCCCATAAATACTGGGATGCTATTGTGGTTTCAGAATGAGTTGACTCCCCAAGTCTTAAAATAATCCATGTGTTTCTTTTGGTTTTTTCCTTTCTACACTCTTAGTGTGTATCAAGTAGTTGTTGAAGAAGAACGCCCACGGAGAACCAAAAAGACAACAGAAATTCTGAAGTGCTACCCAGTGCCCATTCATTTCCAGAATGCCTCGCTTTTGAATTCCCAGTACTACTTCGCTGCAGAGTTTCCAGCCAATGGTTTACAAGCTGCTCAACCTTTTACTATTGGTGATAACAAAACCTACAGTGGTTTCTGGAACACTCCTCTTCTTCCTCATAAGAGCTACAGCATCTATTTTCAAGCTGCTAGCAGAGCCAATGGGGTAAGTCTTATGATAAGTGTGGTTTTATACAGTATTTGCATGTGAATAGATGATTGGCACTAACTAGCAAGGTGTTGCTAGTTAGTTCAGTTGCTAACAGGAAAATGAAGCAACTGTGAGTTTAAAAAAATAACAATTTTCCTTACACAATATTGCTTAATGATTTCCCTTCCCTTCCGCT
>VZTM01016196.1:1668-13600 GCA_013400555.1 Jacana jacana | reverse complement strand
TTTTAGAAAACTTTTGCATGACAATCCTAATGGAGGAGAAAGGTGAAATGTGGTCAGAACCAAATCCTGCTACAGGCAACATCCTAGTTATCTCTCAACTGCCCCTTTCTGTTTTGTGCACCTTTTCCCACTACATATGTTTTCCAGTCTGAGAACTGACATATCTCATTCTGAGTTAGAAACCACCTCATAGAGGTTACTCCACCTTTTTTCAGATAAAATGGAAAGATAGATTTTTCACGATAGTTGTTAATACTCTTAAGCTTTTTAAGCTCTTTTGGACAGCAAGAATGAGTTTGTCTGTTTGCATAGTGCCTCTGGCAACTACTATGTTATACTGAATAAAAATGATGGAGAGAGGACTTCTGAAAAATACTGTCTTCCTCATGCTGCCTGCTCTGGACTTTTTTCAGTATTTACCATAATAAAACAACCTTAGTGTGGGCACTGTGTCAGAAGTCAAAGGGATAATGATGATATGCCTGTGAACAAGGAGTATTTTGCTGAGAGCCAAACCCTTTTCCAAGTTGGTACTAAGTGAATGTCAAGTAGAAATTCTCATACAATTTTTATGACTGAAGGGGACCACTATCCCAGTAACTCTTGACTTTATCATTACAATTTTAAATTCAGTTATTGCACATTTTAATATACAAAACAGTTTCCATGGAAATATAAAGGAGAATTGTTGGCCCATTTGAAAAAAGCAGATGGTGAATGAAGGGGGAAGGATGGAAGCAGAGGCACTCATGGAATTTCTCCACTTTTTACTGGTTTATCAAGAAAATAACTAAAGTCAACTTCAGCACTGCAGCCAGCTTTTGGGTGAGTTGGCTGGAAGGACATATAACAATAATATTATTCTGCTGGCTTGTCTTGTACATATAGTAAATAATATGTTATCTTTTCATCTAAATATTCTAAAACCTTTAAAAATAAGTCATAAAACAGCATATATAGAAACACAGGCTGTTTTCTCATAGTCATATTGTATGTACAGACAGACATGCCAATATCTTACAATGAATTTTTCACATTTTGAAAGTAACCTCCATTCAAGGAGGTCCCTATTTCCTCAGATTATTAACTACTTTAGAATTATATAATATCTCAAGTTTGAAAAGACCCATAAGGATCACCAAGTCTAACATCCTGCTCCTTGCAGGACTGTCTAAAACTTAACAATATGACTAAGACTGTTGTCCAGACACTCCTTGAACTCTGAGAGGCCTGTTGCCGTGACTACTTCACTGAGAAGTCTATTCAACTGACTGATCAGTCTCAGACTGATCAGTGAAGAACCTTGTCCTACTGTCTAATCTGAACTTCCCCGGATGTAGCTTCATTCCATTGCCTTGTGTCCTATTGCTGGTCACCAGAGAGAGGAAATGAGCAACTCCCACTCCAC
Organism: Jacana jacana; assembly: GCA_013400555.1. Taxonomy (NCBI): domain Eukaryota; kingdom Metazoa; phylum Chordata; class Aves; order Charadriiformes; family Jacanidae; genus Jacana; species Jacana jacana. The sequence continues at coordinate 12,192 of VZTM01016196.1, read as the reverse complement.
TTCCCCCCTTGAGGAAGTTGTAGATTGTCACGAGGTGACCCCTCAGCCTTCTTTTCTCCAAGCTAAACAAAGCAAGTGACCACAGCCATTCCTCATATGTCTTGCCCTCAAAGCCTTTCACCATTTTGGTCACCCTCATCCTCTGGATACACTCTAATAGTCTGATGTCCTTGTAATGTTTAGGTGTCCAAAACTGGACACAGTACTCAAGGTAGGTCCGCAACAGTGCAGTGTGGAGTGGGACAATCAACTTCCTTGACGAGCTACCTATGCTGTGCTTGGTGCACTCCAGGACACAGTTGGTTCTTTGGGCTGCCAGGGCACACTGTGGCTCATATTCAACTTGACATCAACGCAAATCCCTAGATGTCTTTCCACAGGCTGCTCTCCAGTCACTTGTTCCCCAATTTGTATATTTAACGAGGATTGCCCCATCCCAGGTGGAGAATCCTGCACTTGCTCTGATTAAACTTCATGTGGTTGGTGACTGTCCAGCTCTCTAGTCTAACCAGATCTCTCTGTAAGGCCTCTAACCCTTGAGGGAGTCCACAGCTCCCTAATTTGGTATTATTAACTACCGCATCCAGATCATTAAAGAGCACTGGCCCTAAAATTAAGCTACAGTATTTTGATTAATGTCTTGGTCATTTTTTTATCTGTGGTTATATATATTTACAATTCTTCTGAAGTCAGAAAATTTGTGATATTTTGCCTTTTCTACAGTTGTTTCTCCTATGAATACTTCTGCATTCTTTGAAAGTAGCGTTCTGTCACCGTTGAATGAACTCAAGTGATGCATCAGTCAATGTGAACAAAGATTTATAAGCACGGCCCTCATGTTTCAGGACTCAGCCTATGTTGGTAATTAGTTTTTATTTTCTATTTTTTGCCAGAAACCACACTTGCAGTAGGGCTGCCGGAACATTCCATTGCTGTCTCTCCTTCCCTCTGAATCACAATTCTCCTCCTGTACTGGCAAAGGGGCATTCAGTATCCCAATCGCCCAAAGTGATTTGACGATCTCTGTCCTCCAGCTTTTCCACCAGTAACTTGCTTCAGTAACTTCCACCAGTATTCATTGAAAATTACCACAACAGATCATGAATGTGCTGAGAAAATTAATTTCAAAATCTACATAAATCCTTGATGTTATCATTATTTAGCATTTATCAACAGTTCTACAGGTTTGATGGCAATGCTGAATTGTTGAGAAGAGCCATTATAAACACAAGCAAGACATATTAGCTCAAGTATGGGGTAGTGAGAGGAGATGTAGCTAGAACAAATATAGTAAGTGGTAAGTAACAAAAGATGTTATTAATGTGTCTAGATCTGACGTAGGAATGTAGAAGAAGAACTAAAGCACTGAGGTAGGGTCAAGGCCACATGCTTTCACAAGAATCTGGGAAAAGCAATGAGTTCAAAAGATTCCTCAATAAAAATCTTTCTGAGTTTGTTCCCTCATCATATTTGCTTTTTGTTACCTGTAAGTCTCAGTTATCCAAAAGGTTTTATAGTATCTTACATGTTAAGGTGTTGCCTTCAAGTTTTATTAATGCTTTCCAATCATTTTCTAGTTTCCTGATGAATTAGTCTGTCAAAAACACTTTTTAACAGATAGTATAATAATTGAGCATTGAACATCTGTTCAAATTTGTTGTGGATAAACACTGAATTGGAAAGCCACAAAAATATAATTTGTTATTGCTAGTATATGCTTTTCTGCAGTAAATAATTGCTACCTGGAAAATTAATTTACCTTTTTGTTATTAAAACATGACAGAGAATAATGCAAAAAGCATGGACTCCTCAATTCTGTAAAACTGTTAGCATGAAGAGATTAAATAAGTTTTTTGGGTTTGCTTATTTTCTTTCACTTGCCATTTTTGAGTGAGATTTTGGGGGATACATCTTACGTCAATATTTTTTGAGCCAATATTTTGACAATTTTTCTGCCTTGGATAGATACCGTATTTGGTACATAAATTCATCCTATTCTTTACAGAATCAGTCTTTTTTGGGTATACAACCTGAATAATTTTATATATTCTAAATCTAGATATGATGTGTGTATATCTGAAGTCTTGTTTTCTGCAGATTGATTTACTCAGATTGCATATCACCTCATAATCTAGAAATCACAGATTCCACATTTGGAAATGGCTTACATGCATGCAACAGAAAGTGCTGCATTCTGAATAGCAGTTTTTGATTAACATTAGACATTGTGAAATCTCTTTCAAAATAAATGTTAAACAATAAAGCTTCAAACATTTATATATAACAGTTTGTATAAGGCTGCTAATCTAAATACAAATGCTGTGTTTCAAAAGCTCAGATCAGTTAGAAAAACGTTCTCTCTAAAGAATTTGAAAATTAAAATGCCCGCATGTTGAAACACATCTTAATTTAAACTGCTTAAAAATAAGTAGCAATCATCTTATTTTTCTGTGTGATACAATTATGGAATAACAAGGAGGAACATTTTTGAAGTATATTTAACAAGTAGCTTGTTTCAGCCTGGATATTAGCTTGATTTACCATCTGCAGAATTACCAATAACATGATGCATTTATTACCCGTAAAAGCTATTAGCAGGTCATTTTGTTCAGTTCATCATATGTGTCTTGAGACACAATCTGGCGTCTAACAGATTTTCATACATTGATGTCACAGAGAATCAGACTGTTCTTTAATTGATTGTTTCTTGCTAGACTACTTTGATTAAAACAGGTTGTGCTATTTGCTTTTAGTTCTACATTTCTCTACTTTAAATGCATGCCCAGGAAAGGCAGAAATTATTCTCATTTCCCTGGATTTGTCTAATTCAATGTCTATGTGATAATCCTTGTAATCAAGCTGTTTAAAAATCGTTCCAGTTATTCTAAACCCATTACTCCCTTCCCAATTAATACAATCTACACAATGTTTTAAAAGCTATTCATCTTTCCAGGCCAAGTTGTTAGAGGATTGTTAGATCTTAAGCCTTGGAGACATGAGTGCATACAGAGGAATGGCATCTGAAGAAAGTGGTTTTTCCTTTAATTTACTGAGGGCAGGCTCATAAGCTGGGCTCTAGCGGTAGGAAAAGAGGTAACTGTTCTATATGACAGGAAACAGCAGAATATCTGTGGACATTATGCTTGGTGCTTCATTTGAAAGTATGGTCTAATCTGGCCCCCAAAGGCCAGTTCTATGCTCTATGGGGAATAGAATACCAATTACATGGTTTATACTATTGTTTCTGCAAGAATCAGCAATTTGAAATAAGACTGGATATGATAGGGACATAAAAATTATAAACATGAAAATAAAATGGTGCTATTTTCATGTTTAGTAGGTGCAGAATTACAGTTAACAGAATTCAAATATTGTGGTTAAGAGAATTCAAGAGACTATTTGAGTTATGGCAGAGACGGTTTTATTTCTTTTGCTTTTTCATTTGGTATTAAGACTCTCAGCTGATTTAAATTGGTATAATTACCTAGCAATTAACAGACTTATGTCATCCTACATTGTCTAAAAATTTAATTTTTTAAAATATTAAAATCCATTATCTATTTATGCTGATGATTTATAAAAAAAATGGCTCCATGAAAAACCACTATTCGTGGCCAAGGTAAGGCTGAAATGGAGCATAAAACTTAAGCGTTTTCCTTTTGCCCTAAGATACAGTTTATCCTGCGTAACTTTTTTCACCACTTTTGTTGTCTATAAATATTATGCATGTTGGTACCCAATATGAATTGCTTACAAATGTAAAGGGTACACCTACCTGCAGAGGGGCAGTTCATGTGTAAAAGTAAGTTCCTCAATATAGTGATTTTTCATTATTGCTTACGCAGTTTATAAGTTCTTTTGAATATGATGAATATAGCAAAATATGGTACAAATACATGGAAGTTAAACATAATGATTTCTTGGACACCTTTTGTATTGCTGAAATTACTGACTGTAATGTAAAGTAGGATTTTCTATGTTCTTTATATATATATCTGACTCCAGAGACAGATGCCGTATTACTTATGACTATGTGATAGAAAACACTTAGAGAAGAATTGAAGGACAATCAAACTGAGAGAAGGAGGAGGGAGGGGTGAAAGTGGCATCCTGGTGAGCTGCACTTTTACCCATCACGGGTATAAAGTTTCTCTTTCCCTAAAGCCTGAACTCCTGTTCCTCGGTAAGGTTATAGTAATACCAGGAGAACTCCATATGACTTTTTAATCATTATTCTATGAACACAAAGGTACCACAAAAGCTTGGTGCTACCTCTGCTGGCTAATCCTTTGCATTTTCAGATTTACTTCATACATACATAAACAGAAGGCACCATCGTTGGTAAAACACTGCATTTTAGTTTAGAAGTTTCTTAGCCAGCTTTTTCAGGGGTCTTTAGTTCCCACCAGTTATATAATGGAAATATTCTGAAAAGACGATACCTCTCAAACTTACAGCAGTTGCCAGAGCAGCACAGAGAGTTCACCAATGCTCAGTTACCTGTAAGCAGGAAAAAAGAAGCTCTTCCAAATATGCCCTGCTCCATACCAACCTTTTAAGAATCTACTTGAAGGAAAACTTACATAACTCACATGTCCAATGGACATACGTAAGATTAATAATTTTCAGGAAAGGGCTTGGAAAATGCTGTTGAAATTAGTCATGGAGACTGGGCAACAGTGATTTGCACCAACAGGACAGGGAGTAATTTCAGAGGGAACCAACAGCCAAAGAAAAGTGGGAGTGACAAATGGCATGAGATCCTTTGGGAAAGGAGGAGACATACTTTTAAAAGCAGGATGAGAGTAACAAAGAAAGAATGCAAAAAGGTTGGATGGATGGATGGATGGATAGGATGCAAATTGAAAGCACTGTATACAAAAGGAAGAGTGTGAAATAGAGAAGCAGCCAGCTCGGATCAGAGAAAATGCTGTCACTGAGTTTCCAAATGCTGAAGACCCCTGCTTTGCCAAATTCCTAGATGCATTCTTTCCAGAAATCCCCATAGAGTAGTCACCCAAAGAAGAGGAAGAGCTATCACCTAGGTCCTCAATGGTTCCTCATCTCTTTTTCCAGAGTGATTATTTGCTTCAATAAGGTCTTAATCACTCTCCCACCCTCTGTAAAGACCTTCATTTTGGCTCCCTGTGTGACTTCTCATCGCTGGAGAACTCCCCCAACTTCCCCACCCAGCTTTCTTCTTTTGTAGCCTAGCCAGTTGGGAAACTTAACAGAGGGAGTAGAAGACAAATACAGCCAAGATGCTGCATCTTTAATAGTAATATAAAAAAAAAAAAAATCCAGTTCCCGTGACTATTCTGATTACTTTTACATTCTGAAAGGTGAGCCTCTAGGAGTGAAATATTCCTGTACAGCCCAAAGTGTTTTATATCACTGAGCTCTGAATTCTGCAAATATCTACATCTTCTGCCATGTGTGTGGGTGGAGCTCACATTATTCTATCCTAGAACTGCACTTGGGCAAGAGATGGCATATAAAGTCCACGTGATGCCCTCTTTATTGAAAAACATTTTATTTCCATTTAAGATGCATTAAGAGGTGGCACAATGTTCTTGCATTCTTTTTTTTTCCTTTCTTCCCCTCCCCCTCCCCCTCCATTTTTCTTCTGCTTTCCTTGCATCTGGTTTACAATGTAATTTTTCTCCCTGTGAATGGTTCTGAATAAGAATGGCAATGGCAACTCCCTACACTGCACAGCAAAGAAAAAACATTCAAATTATTATCAATGCTTATAGACATACACTTTCATTCTTTATTTTAGTAACAAGTCCATTTAAATCTCTAAAAGGGGAAAACACTACTCTTTTATTACCCTGCTGTTAAAAAATAAAAACATATAAATAAGTGAAATCTTATATTTGTGGGGTGTCTCTAAGCCTATCAAAAGACAAAAAATATTTTACAGATTGTAGAGGATTAGAAAATAACTGCATTAATTAATGGCATTCAACCACCTCTGGTGAAGACCTTGTCAGTCATTCCAAGTGGACATACATCATGTCAATTCTTTTTGTAGGTGGTGGCCGGGAATATTATGAGTAACAAATCTTCCTGAAACTAGAGAGAATAGACAGATACACAGATTGTAATTAAAGGTGTATGGAAAATTACAAGGACACAAAAAAGCAATGACACACCTCCTGCAAAAAGTGCAATGAGCTTTCAGCAACCACAAACTGCCGGACCTCACTCCTGCTTCAGAGTTAAAATGTGAACCTTGGGAACAGATTTGCTGAGATTTTAACTCAGCACATACTCAGAGGAAAGAGTGCCACCTACTGAGAGCAGACACTGAAACATGGCTTATTCTTCCTGACTTAACACATTCTCCGTTTTCTTCCTAACAGATAAAAATCCATTAATATATTTTAACAGTCTAGTTTTGACAAATTTGTACATTTTGTGAAATTTCAAAATTAAAAAAATAAATCCCATACAGAGTACAAGAGACTCAAATTCAAAGACCTCAACAAGTCAACATAATATTGGAGAACTGGGTTAATCACAGCAGTAGCAACATCAATTCTGTGGGGTTTAGTCTCCTGGCCAGAAGTAGGACATAAGCTAAGAGGCAACGGATGAGTTAATCTAGAGCACCAAAACAGAGGGAAAGAAAGGAACTACCAACGTCTGACATTTTTGAGAAAAAGACTAAAACAACTGTCTCACCCAGCAAAATATGTATTTCATCCCTTTCTGAAGATATTTATAGTTTGAACAGTGCTCTTTCTATCCAAGAGTATGAACAGGTCATCAATAAGCTTGTTTTTACAATTGCAGTCCCTGTTTCCTTTACCCAGTTTTACATATCATTGCATCATTATTGGCAAAACTGACATGAGCAGGATGTTTTATGTGGGATTAAGCCACACAGAAATAATGGTGTAGAGTAGATGGCCCATACTACCAATTGCTGGCAGTGTGCTTGACTGCACTCAACGGTATTATCTGGTTCATGCATACAGATCACCCGCTCCCGCTACTTTTTAAAAATATTATGCTACTGCAAGAAAAAAAAAAAATATTGTTTCAGGCATACAAAATATTTATGGGACAATCCAGCATCAGTGCAAAGAGCAGAATAGGGTGGAAAGGAAAAGCACGGGGGAGAGAACAATTTCGGAAGAAGAATGCACTGGTGATAAGAGGCGTAGTGCTGCTTACTTCTGCAAAGCTGCAGCCTTTCTGTGCCCTGCACGCTCGCCGGCAGCGGGTCAAGGGGCAGAGCCTTCACATGCTAACATAAGGAAAATCAATTTCAGTCCTCAGCGGACTCAACTACTGGAACAAAAGGCAACCCAAGCAATTGCTCTATGGCACTTCACATACTTCTGGCATGATGCAGGCAGCCAACCACTCCCAAACCCTGCGCCCGTTCTAGAGCAGCCTGAGAAAAAATACATGCTTCTGGGAAGCTTCTGGCTTCAGATTTGAAGCTGTTCATGGAAAAGTAGAACTGACTCTTGATCTAAATGGATTCTTCAGCCAAACACAGCTCTTTATTTCTTTAAGATAGCCATTAAAACACACAGAGTAAACTGAGGTTGGATGACTTGTTTGCACTAAGTAAAGCCAACAGAAAACAAGTGTAAAGCCTAGACTTTCTATTTTCATTTAAAAGGCAAGCAACAATTCCAAGTTCATTTTTTATTTAGCATTTAAGTACATGCTACACAAGACCAATCTTTCTGTGCCTCTTTGTCTGTGCTGGAGAGAAAATTCTCATCAGCCTTCCTGATAGCCACAAAACTAAGAAGGACTCCCTCTTTTCAAATATTACTTCTTAAACTCTAGCAATCAACAGGCCCAAGATAAAAGAGAATGAAGAAAGGTGAAAAAAAGCAGGGTTGGGAGAAGGGTAATTCTTGTCCCAGAGAATTTTTAAGCAGATGCCTCTTTGATTTTCTAGCATATTATGAAAATGTTCTTGGTCTTCATCCAATGGTAGAGAAACAAGTCAAACACAGTATTATCCACAAAAATCAGCAAAACTCAGAATCCACTCATGAAACCAAACAAACTGACTAATGCAACAAACTCTCTGGGTTGGTACCAGGAGTCGCTGCTTGCTGTTTGAACTTGCCCATCATAGATCTGCCTACTTACACTATACTCCTTGCCAGGAAAGGCAGTGCCATGCTCAGCTCTCTTTTCCGAAGCAGTGGCCACAGGGTGAGGATACAAGGCTGGCACAGGCACAGGGAGGTGGCCAAACTGGTGGCTCCGCACTGCACTGGGGACACATTGCTTTGGTCTGACTGAAAAACTGACCCATCCTTCTTTGTAACATGTGACACGGTATTTGCATGAAATGTGATACAGCTGTGTTTATGTACATAAAGAAACTAGATAATGACTCCTAACAATAACATAGGAAGTCTGGATTATTTTGAGAGAGCAGCGTTAAATGCAAGCTGCTTGTTTACTGTCATAATTAAGAACTGTATTTGAACACTCGGCTAACACCTTGTCCAGCTAGAGGTCTACAGATCATCTAGAGAAGAAAACGTCACGTTTCTTTTCAGCATTACCAGCTTCACCAGAAGAGTGTTTAATCTCTGAAAATTTCAAGGTATCTGCTTCAAAATGCCAGAGATTTGTATTTACTTTTTCTCATGCACAATGGTCCTACTGTCTCCAGCAGGACCTGCCAGACACTGTCTACTAGTTCACTAACAAGGCCTTCCATGGGGTGGGAATATCTACAGTGACTCTCATCAAATCAGGGTGACAGACTAATCACACCAGGAATGCTGCATATGAGAGCGCAGAAATGGGGGGGAATATCCCCTCATGTGTTTTGCCTCCATTACAACCGTTTAAAGGAAATGCTGTGTCAGTATTTTGATGCATCCAGGGACTGAATGTAAACAACATGGTACAACTCTAGAAACTGCCATCATAAAATATTTTAAGAGGCAGAGTAGAGTAAAATAAAATAAAAATGTCTTTTTATGTGATATCTCAGAGTAATTCAGGATTTATGGTACCTTAACCTTTAGAATCCAAAATATTAAGCTATGTTTCTTAGAGATAATAACTCGGTTGTCCCTCACTTATGTGTCTTAGATAAAAGCCTACTGCCACAGAATCCATGAATGCTCAAATACCCTTGCGGGCCTTTAGTAGTAAATCTTATGGAATAGCTTATGGCCAATGTAATGGCCCACAGTAGCCTGCGAATATCATGAATTCTAATAATACTTACATCAGTAGAAACATGAAGTAATGTCTCCATTGTAATTAAATGATGTATTTAGAGCAGTGCACTAAATGGTCCCCTAGTGTGTTGGTGATATATTCTAATAGTCTTCTCTTTACAGCCCCACACGGTAATATTCATGCTTTATTCTGGAGGGTTTTGCTTCTTACTGAACATTTGAATTGCAACATTAAGTGGTAAAGTGGATTACAGCAGACCTCCATGAATATGGATTCAGATCAAGAATCTAAGTGCTTAAAAAAATAAAACGTTACTATTTAAACAGAATGATTACCAAAACATTTTTATACGGAGGGATGTCATGTGTTCTTTTTTCTCCATACATCCTGGACCCAGCTCAAATTTGCTGCAATTAAATACTGAACAGGGGGAGACATCCAAGTTTAATTCACCTAAATAATTTGCACTGCAGTTATAGAATTTAATTTTGGTTATTTAAGGCATAAATTCATTTTAATAATTATGTTACTACTGTATTTTAAATGTAATTCTGAAAAGATTCCAACTACAGTATGTTGTCAGCTCATAAGACTGCTGCTGATCGTAAATGTTTTATATTTATAAAAGGAGTATCTGCTGCTTCAGAAAGAGAAAATAATCTCTTTTCTGCTGATTAGGTAGCAACAAAATGTTCATTTATGTATTTCTCCTCTTTATTTTCCCAGTAAATCAGCCAATAATATAACAGCTGGAGGTACTAAGGGCCTGAGGCAAAGCTAAGGGCACTTCAATATATCCAGGCATGGCCAGAAATTGTAGAATATTAGGAAGGATATTACAGTATATGTAAAACTATAGCTCACATCTCATTATGAAACAATGTTTCATATTATTTTTAAAGAAAAACTGATTTTAGCATTTGAAAAAAAAATGAGAATAAAATCATCTATATCAATAAGAAGTTTTATTAAAAGGTTCCCTTCATTCACTATAGCTCAGCTTTTCCAATAATTGCTTGTGAAATACTGTTTCCTTGTGGCAGTCATACTAAACAAGCAACATTTTCAGAACACTGCTAAAAATAAATTCTCTAGGAATTCATGCATGACATATAGATTTTCATGTGATTAAGCATTAGTTACCCATGCACAGTGTTTGTTGTTATTTAAGTCCACCAATGTTTTTGTTATGTAGTGCTTTCTGGAATAAATTATATTAATGTAGGAAAACTCCAGAGGTTTTGTTTGCTTGGTTTTATTTGGGTTCAGGGTTTTTGTTTTGTTTTGTTTTGTTTCTCTACTTCAGGGCCAGTAAGTAAATCATCAGCGTAGTTTTCATGC